>JAOTOM010004964.1:537500-641730 GCA_034440615.1 Ashinkailepas kermadecensis
TGTCCATGGTGGGCACAGTGCGAATTTTACCCGAGATACTAACAATGTGACATTGGACATCGGCAGAATACAAACAGCTCATGAATTCACCCCCCCCTGTAATTTTGCCGGTTGCTGGTTGGCGACACTTTGGCAGGACATAGGCCCGTCGAGTGCGGTCGATACTGATGTTGATCCGTCGCAGTTTTCCTCAAGAGTAAATCGTCAGCTTCCTATTGGCGTTGGTTCCGCCAAGATATCGAAGCATTCACGCGGAGTACAAGTCACCGTGCAGGCGTTTGCAGGTTAAGGATATCCCCACACCAAGGACAGACAAACAGGAGACCATCAGAGGTTATCGGCAGCTATTGAACACAATTAGAATGTTTGGCAGGGGCAGGGGTACAAACAACGTCAGACCAGATGCAGTTTTTGGTACTCCCATGCATCCCACTTGTTACAAGTGAAACTCATTTTGCGAGGGATTCCGACAGCAATGCACTGCGGATAAGATTTCTGGGGAGGGGCAATACATGCAACGAAAATTGATTTTGTAGGGGTATGGTACTCAATTAAAATTGGGAGAGCGTAAGAGATGCAAATGCTCTTTAAGTAACACAGCATAGAGCCAAATGGCATAGGCTGCGCCTCGATGGCACGCGAGCTATTTTCCTCCCGCTTTTCCATTGCATCTATCACTAAAATATTTGCACCTGTAACATACTAAGCCATCTTAAGCGACAGATGACCAGATTTGTCTACTTAAAACGTCAGCGTTGACTTGCGTAGTTTCAGCTCACACACCGGCCACCAGAATTACATTGCTTTGCAATGCATACCGGAGCCCTCACTGATGTGCAAGACGAAGAGCATCGTCCATTACTAACTGGAAGACATGCAGTGAATTAAGCAAGGTTGCATGCATGCATAGGAACGTCGCTTAACCAGCGAGTGACTGGGGAGGTGGCTTTCCCACCATTTGGTTTATCTGCCATAACAGACAAGCAAATTGAGACAGCAGCTCAACGCTTTCAGTACCTTCAACTGAATACCTAGGGTACATTGTATTTAAATAATTAACCCCAAGGTCATGTTAGGTCACGTCCTAAGGACGTCATAAAGCCGTTCGAAGGCGTTGTCTCAATCGGTTGCTTGTTGGCATGAGATACAATCGGACCAATGTATACTGACAGATCAATGGAGGTGCAGTTGCAGATGCAAGATGCAAGAGGTTTTTTTTGCTGTGTGACCTCGACTAGGTCATTCTGAGTCATTTCTATATTATTCACTTCATTCAAATATAGTCACCGCTTAGGCTGGAGAACATACTCAAGTGGCTATAACATCGAGATATCGTGTACCAAAGGACATCCTTACCTGTAAGATCATCATAGGTCGAGCATACATATATCTGTTTTGAGGTACAATGCTAGGTCATGTTATAATGGCCTGACAAACTCGATCGCAGGTGCTGCTTTTCCCGCCTGAAGCGGTTGCTCGTTGTCATCGGACACAATCTACCACTGACAGGCCAATCCAGCTGTAATTATTATAGAGAGGTCAGTGTCTACCGCTTGACATCAAGTAGGATATAGTGGATACCACACAGCATGGGGGAGAGAGAGAGAGAGAGAGAGAGAGAGAGAGAGAGAGAGAGAGAGAGAGAGAGAGAGAGAGAGAGAGGAGAGAGAGAGAGAGAGAGAGAGAGAGAGAGAGAGAGAGAGAGAGAGAGAGAGAGAGAGAGAGAGAGAGAGAGAGAGAGAGAGAGAGAGAGAGAGAGAGAGAGAGAGAGAGAGAGAGAGAGAGAGAGAGAGAGAGAGAGAGAGAGAGAGAGAGAGAGAGAGAGAGAGAGAGAGAGAGAGAGCGAGAGAGGGAGAGAGAGAAAGAGAGTATGCTGTGGTATATACGAAAGTGTAGGTCCGTTTTTTCGAACTCCCTGCAGAAATGTAGCCTGCAAACATGTAACGCATTGCACACCGAGCCAAAGCGGCAATTTGGCATCTAGTCTCAGATGACCTCATTTTACCCGAGGACACGTCCAGATTGTATGCATATTGGCATCTGATGCATGCATCGACCAACTCCTTGGACTTGCATTGCTCTAATGCCCTTGTTAACAGTAAATATGTGCACTCTTGGAGTCAATCAAATATTTCTACTTTCCCATGACCTGTGACCCCATTGGCACCATACCATATTATGCTGATGTGCAACATTCCGTCGCATATACGAATATTTGTATCAGGTTTTTCAAGATTCCTGCAAAAATATGTCCTAAAATGAATTGTATTACATGCTGATTCAAAACGTCGATTTGCCCTCCTCCTCTAAAGTGACATCATTTGACTCGAAGCCAGAAAGTGCTTACATGGGTAATTTTAGGTATACTGCACCTATTCAACAACAGCTGAGCATTTATATTACCTAATGCTCTGGTTTGCGTTAAAATATAAATACTCGAAACCGTTAGATATTTTTACTTGACATGATCTGTCACCTCACCAGTGACCATCAGGTAAGCAAATTATTCCCTCTCGAATAAAGGTAAGGGGATATCGAATACCGTTTGAATCTGCGTAATCACTTCATTGATTGCGAAGATACCAGGGGGATACAAGTCCCCCAGTCACTCAAGTGAGTGTAAGTACCCCAGTGACTGTCGTGTTAATTTGGCGCAAGCTCCGAATTCAGAGGTCACGTACGGAGGCCAGCCAGCATGCGCTTGACTGCCTATAGGCAGGGCGGTCTAACACAGCTGGTGTTTTCCGATAGTCTAGTCCGCAGCTATGTACTTACCTGGCGTGCGATTATCTCTGCCAGTGTGCTGTACTCGACAGGTGACCTTCACCTCCGGTCGACCTCTGCCGGTCGTACGATTCTCTCTGCTGGTGTGCTGTACTCGACAGGTGACCTTCACCTCCGGTCGACCTCTGCCGGTCGTACGATTCTCTCTGCTGGTGTGCTGTACTCGACAGGTGACCTTCACCTCCGGTCGACCTCTGCCGGTCGTACGATTATCTCTGCGAGTGTGCTGTACTCGACAGGTGACCTTCACCTCCGGTCGACCTCTGCCGGTCGTACGATTCTCTCTGCTTGTGTGCTGTACTCGACAGGTGACCTTCACCTCCGGTCGACCTCTGCCGGTCGTACGATTATCTCTGCCAGTGTGCTGTACTCGACAGGTGACCTTCACCTCCGGTCGACCTCTGCCGGTCGTACGATTCTCTCTGCTGGTGTGCTGTACTCGACAGGTGACCTTCACCTCCGGTCGACCTCTGCCGGTCGTACTATTATCTCTGCCGGTGTGGTGTACTCGACAGGTGACCTTCACCTCCGGTCGACCTCTGCCGGCCGCTGGTAAGCCCGGGATGACCTTCAGCTTGGGTTGACCTCTGTCGGTCGCTGGTAAGCCCGGGGTGACCTTTAGCTTGGGTTGACCTCTGCCGACCGCTGGTAAGCCCCGGGTGACCTTCATCTCCGGTTGACCTCTGCCGGCCGCTGATCAGCCCGGGATGACCTTTAGCTCTGGTTGACCTCTGTCGACCGTTGGTAAGCCCGGGGACGACGGAAGGCAGTACATATTCCTTGGTTGCTTGGCATCGCGTCAGTAGTATTCAAATACTCGGTCGTGGTGTTCTACGCAGCTACCGGAAACACCTGCAAGAATGATCTGCTTGCTTCAGTGGACTTGTGGACAGCACTATGTCAGCTGATCATCACAGTGACAGGACCGTCTGAGGTGAGACTTGGTACAGAACACTATGACAACCAAGGAGATAACGATGGCATCATTGCCCTTTTCCAGACCATACGAATGGCTTCTTTCCTGCTTTTTGGTAGTTTTTTTGGCTGTAATATTTTACCCCTCCTTCATCCTTGGCCTGCTTTTGCCTTTGCAGGATTATCGCAGGCCATTTGGTGTTGAATAATTGATGCAACACAGAACGAGACAGAACAACACAGAACAACACAGAACAACACAGAACAACACAGAACAACACAGAACAACACAGAACGAGACAGAACAACTCAGAACGACACAGAACAACACAAAACGAGACAGAACAACAAAGAACAACACAGAAGAACACAGAACGACAAAGAACGAGACAGAACAACACAGAACTAGACAGAACAATACAGAACGAGACAGAACAACACAGAACGAGATAGAACAACACAGGACGAGACAGAACAACACAGAACAACACAAAACGCAAGCAGCCTGACCCAAACGCAAAAGTTTATTTAACACCAGCGAATTCAAACAACGTGATTCAAATTAGCCTTGGAAGTTCGCTACAATCGTGCAACAGCAAACACGACTCATTCAAGGACTTGTGTTCCACCGCTCCAAATTGCAACCAACAAAGCAGAACCTCCAGCTTTCACCGAGCTTTTTCAGTCGGCGAGAAGCATGCTGTGTGGCTTCGGCGAGGTTTCCCATCTGCATCATCACATGGGGGGTGGGGGGGGGGGGGGCGATATCAGAAGCACCATTGCTCCATATCTTACGGTGCCAAATAAGTTCAATACAAATCAACTGACCAGGCCATGCAAGCCAACAGAAAGCCAGATATTCCTGCGGCACGTCCAAATGTGGTAAATGCCGTCCACATACAGTCTCAGACACACCGACCAACATCCATTGCCAGCAGGAAGTGACATGCTTCTCCGACACGTCCCAGTGTGGTATATATATGACGTTCATTACAACCTCAGACACATCGATCGACGATCAAACAGTCTGGCTTCGAGGAATGCAATACGCTCCGGCACAGGTGGTGTGAGGATGGGATGGGTGGGCTGGGGGGGGGCGACGGAGATGAGTGGATGGAAATAGGTACAGAGCGCTGAAAATTGACTTGCTTTTTCTTGCAGAAAGTCAGTTGATGTGGGGTTCGTTCAACCTTGCAGATATTTGTAAACAAACTCCCGTCCCGGCAATGTTTTCAATTTTCGGAATACATGTTACTCACATGTTTTGTTGCTCACATGTTGCTCCCATGTTCCTCACATGCTTTGTTGAAATTGCTCGTTCTGAGGGAGAGGTGGCAACAACCGACTGGCCCTCAGGTATTCGGGAGAGCGCCAACCTTACTCAAGATTTACTCGGTACTGATAATCCGAGGCCGAAACACACCACGTCGGTACCAAGCAAAATTTGCACATTTAGCTCAACTTTACTCCTTAACCCTGAAGATAGTTGCAACGTGCGAAGCCTTTTGACAAGTAGGCCAGACAGCCAAGTACATTGTGCTGAGAGTGGCCGTGAAGTAGACGCGCCCCGATGAACGTCGCATTATCCATGAGCGAATTACGGGCCTGGCGAGCCGGTCTGCACATCAGCTCTGAACTTCTGGCCGAATATTCTCCACCCGTCGAGGCCCAGACGTGGTCGGAAATGGTCTGCGGCCGTGCATTCCCTGACGCGCCTGAGCGCGGGCCGCTGGCTATCGTGTCCATCAGCACCAGCCTGGCCCGGCCAGACCGACCACAGTTCCGGCGGCTTCGCCTCATCGACACGAAACCTCCTAGTCGCCGCAAGCCGACGGCAGCCCAAGTCGTCACCCGGCGGGCGGTGACGCCACAGTGTGACGTGACGTCATCCACGTCATCCACGACGTCATCCACGACGTCATCCACGACGTCATCCACGACGTCATCCACGACGTCATCCACGACGTCATCCACGACGTCATCCACGACGTCATCCACGACGTCATCCTGCCGTCGGAGCGCGCGCCTCCTCGCCGAAGCCTCGCCAGTGGCAGTTGGTGGGCTCACGCGGGTGAAGACAATTACGACTGAGGGCATCACATCACAGCACAGCCCTGCGACTTCGGCTGGACTTCGGCTGCGACTTCGGCTGCGACTTCGGCTGGACTAGTGTCGGACGATGTCTAGCTTCAAACTCAGACAGACTGCGCCAACGAGCACCGACAAGATGCTGTCAGCAAAGCCGCCGGCAAACACGCTCGGTGGCCACGTAGAGCGTTGCCATCAAATTTCACCACCGGATGGACGCCTACCCATCTCATTCTGCGACGTGATCATTCTGCGACGTCACCACGACACTACTCTGCGACGTCACAATTCTGGAACGTCACCATTATGTGACGTCACAACGTTAACATTCTGAGACGTCACCATTCCGTGACGTCACCACGTCACCATTCTGCGCTGTCACCACGACACTATTCTGCGACGTCACAATGTTGTGATGTCACCACGACACTGCTCTGCGACGTCGCAATTCTGGAACGTCACCATTGTGTGACGTCACCACCTTAACATTCAGCGACGTCACCACGTCACCATTACATGACGTCACCACTCTGCGACGTCACAATTATGTGACGTCACCACGTCGCAGTCGCCGTCGCAAACACGTAGTAGACAGGAAAATAACAAAAGCGAACACATCCTCGATTTCGATTACAATCCAATTCGAAATATTCCAAGTCGACTTGATAATAAAACAAAACGAATAGCCAGGCACCTGGCCGACTGCTTGCTTGCTTCGACACATAGCGATAATCGATAATCAGAGCACTAAATGTGTTTATGTCAATGAGAGTTGACAATGGTTTTCGCCTGCGTTTTTGGCGTGCGGGACTTCAAACATGGAAGGACGCACTGTCGTGCACTGCCCACTGGTCGAGTCGCTCGTCCACTGTTACATCCCTCCTCTCTCCTTCTTACCTTGATCCAACTAGAGAATGGTGAACCACGACAATTTGTTAAACCTACATCTTCCTCCGTCTTTGTAGGGAACGTATGTCACATCCCCATGTCTACATAGGGGATGATGGAGTGTCAGTGCTATTTGAGAACGCATTGTCCGCCTCCAAAGCTCACTGTCCGCTCCGCCGTGTCAGTCCCGACCTGACTGACTGTCCGCCGTGTCAGTCCCGGCCTGACTGACCGTCAGCCGTGTCAGTCCCGCTCCGCCGTGTTAGTCCCGGCCTGACTGACTGTCCGCCGTGTCAGTCCCGGCCTGACTGACTGTCCGCCGTGTCAGTCCCGCTCCGCCGTGTCAGTCCCGACCTGACTGACTGTCCGCCGTGTCAGTCCCGGCCTGACTGGCCGTCAGCCGTGTCAGTCCCGACCTGACTGACTGTCCGCCGTGTCAGTCCCGCTCCGCCGTGTTAGTCCCGGCCTGACTGACCGTCAGCCGTGTCAGTCCCGGCCTGACTGACTGTCCGCCGTGTCAGTCCCGACCTGACTGACCGTCAGCCGTGTCAGTCCCGGCCTGACTGACTGTCCGCCGTGTCAGTCCCGACCTGACTGACTGTCCGCCGTGTCAGTCCCGGTCTGACTGACTGTCAGCCGTGTCAGTCCCGCTCCACCGTGTCAGTCCCGGCCTGACTGACTGTCCGCCGTGTCAGTCCCGACCTGACTGACTGTCCGCCGTGTCAGTCCCGGCCTGACTGACTGTTCGCCGTGTCAGTCCCGCTCCGCCGTGTCAGTCCCGGCCTGACTGACTGTCCGCCGTGTCAGTCCCGACCTGACTGACTGTCAGCCGTGTCAGTCCCGACCTGACTGACTGTCCGCCGTGTCAGTCCCGGCCTGACTGACTGTCCGCCGTGTCAGTCCCGACCTGACTGACTGTCAGCCGTGTCAGTCCCGCTCCGCCGTGTCAGTCCCGCTCCACCGTGTCAGTCCCGCTCCGCCGTGTCAGTCCCGACCTGACTGACTGTCAGCCGTGTCAGTCCCGCTCCACCGTGTCAGTCCCGCCTCCGCCGTGTCAGTCCCGCTCCGCCGTGTCAGTCACGACCGGACTGACTGTCAGCCGTGTCAGTCCCGCTCCACCGTGTCAGTCCCGCTCCGCCGTGTCAGTCCCGCTCCGCCGTGTCAGTCCCGACCTGACTGACTGTCAGCCGTGTCAGTCCCGCTCCGCCGTGTCAGTCCCGCTCCACCGTGTCAGTCCCGCTCCGCCGTGTCAGTCCCGACCTGACTGACTGTCAGCCGTGTCAGTCCCGCTCCACCGTGTCAGTCCCGCTCCGCCGTGTCAGTCCCGCTCCGCCGTGTCAGTCACGACCGGACTGACTGTCAGCCGTGTCAGTCCCGCTCCACCGTGTCAGTCCCGCTCCGCCGTGTCAGTCCCGCTCCGCCGTGTCAGTCCCGACCTGACTGACTGTCAGCCGTGTCAGTCCCGCTCCGCCGTGTCAGTCCCGCTCCACCGTGTCAGTCCCGCTCCGCCGTGTCAGTCCCGACCTGACTGACTGTCAGCCGTGTCAGTCCCGCTCCACCGTGTCAGTCCCGCTCCGCCGTGTCAGTCACGACCGGACTGACTGTCAGCCGTGTCAGTCCCGCTCCGCCGTGTCAGTCCCGCTCCACCGTGTCAGTCCCGCTCCGCCGTGTCAGTCCCGCTCCGCCGTGTCAGTCCCGGCCTGACTGACTGTCCGCCGTGTCAGTCCCGGCCTGACTGACTGTCAGCCGTGTCAGTCCCGCTCCGCCGTGTCAGTCCCGCTCCACCGTGTCAGTCCCGCTCCGCCGTGTCAGTCCCGCTCCACCGTGTCAGTCCCGCTCCGCCGTGTCAGTCCCGCTCCGCCGTGTCAGTCCCGGCCTGACTGACTGTCCGCCGTGTCAGTCCCGGCCTGACTGACTGTCAGCCGTGTCAGTCCCGCTCCGCCGTGTCAGTCACGCTCCACCGTGTCAGTCCCGCTCCGCCGTGTCAGTCCCGCTCCACCGTGTCAGTCCCGCTCCGCCGTGTCAGTCCCGCTCCGCCGTGTCAGTCCCGGCCTGACTGACTGTCCGCCGTGTCAGTCCCGGCCTGACTGACTGTCAGCCGTGTCAGTCCCGCTCCACCGTGTCAGTCCCGCTCCGCCGTATCAGTCCCGACCTGACTGACTGTCCGCCGTGTCAGTCCCGGCCCGACTGATTGTCCGCCGTGTCAGTCCCGACCTGACTGACTGTCAGCCGTGTCAGTCCCGCTCCACCGTGTCAGTCCCGCTCCACCGTGTCAGTCCCGCTCCGCCGTGTCAGTCCCGCTCCACCGTGTCAGTCCCGCTCCGCCGTGTCAGTCCCGCTCCGCCGTGTCAGTCCCGGCCTGACTGACTGTCCGCCGTGTCAGTCCCGGCCTGACCGACTGTCCGCCGTGTCAGTCCCGGCCTGACTGACTGTCCGCCGTGTCAGTCCCGGCCTGACCGACTGTCCGCCGTGTCAGTCCCGACCTGACTGACTGTCCGCCGTGTCAGTCCCGGCCTGACTGACTGTCCGCCGTGTCAGTCCCGGCCTGACTGACTGTCCGCCGTGTCAGTCCCGGCCTGACTGACTGTCCGCCGTGTCAGTCCCGCTCCGCCGTGTCAGTCCCGCTCCACCGTGTCAGTCCCGGCCTGACTGACTGTCCGCCGTGTCAGTCCCGGCCTGACTGACTGTCAGCCGTGTCAGTCCCGCTCCACCGTGTCAGTCCCGCTCCGCCGTGTCAGTCCCGACCGGACTGACTGCTGCTTCTGCAGTTCTTAATATTTCATTTTCGTGGGTCGTGGGTCGTGGGTCGCGGGTCATTACAATCACCACATATCACAGAAATTCCGTCACATTTTGACGCCACCGAAGCAACATTACGACAAAACATTCGGCAGTTATAGAACCCAAAATGGAGTAAACACAAAAACCATACCCAATTACGGAACATCAAGCCCATCGTCGAACCCTGGATTTCCTCTTTTCAAACAAATCGACACGAAGAAAAGTCCTATCGCGGCTTCATATAGGCCATACTTACCTCACATGGCGATTGACATATAATGCTTCACCTCGACCTTCAAGCCCATTATGTCACACTCATCTTACAGTTGCATATATCCTCCTTCATTGTCAGCAACACAAGCAATTTGCCCACGAAAAAAAAAACTTTTAACGACTACTACCGAGCACGTAAAATTATTTCTTTCTTTGCCCACACTTCTTGGAGAGGAATACACCTTTCTAATCAAACTACTTTTCATTCTTCTCCGACAAACCAACTTGTGCCGGACTTTTATACTGACGTTTGTAGCATAATAATTCGTTATTTTTCTTTCCACGGCACGAAATGCGCTGAGGAAGCCTAAGGGTCTAATTTAACAAAAGTCAAGAAGTCTACGTAGGGGATAAATTACCACCTAGCATTTTCACCGTGAGTAGCAGGGCTAATGATCACCCCTCTGCTAATTTTGCTTTGCGAAGTTTTGAGGAAGCAGATAAGAATTGTTCACGGTGATTCGCTAGCGGCATCTTCTATTCTAAATTAACTTAACGTCTTGGAATATTGCGTACGATAACGCACCAACACACTGCAACAGCCTTATCCTCCTTTCCGCCATGTTGGAGCTCGAGGACGAGTGCGGCAGGCAATTCAGCGGAGAATAACGACAACACATACGGTTCACTTGCGCTTCTCTACGCCCCACTTCAGAGACAACTACCCGGCTCTGGAGGAAAACAACACTGCGTCGGCTCGCCAGGGGAATTCGACACCGACGCTGCGGACATCGGCACTGCGGAGTGCAATGTTTGCAAGGCATTCTTACAATTAACTCGAGGTGATATTGAGCGTTCTTATGAAGTCAAGCTTCTTGCACTGCGATGCGAGAAAGCAACCCGACCCTGTGTAATTTTAGATTAGTGGCTGTGTACGCAGATAAAACAGCGCTGTGCCAAAATACTAGGTGGCACAGCCTTGTGTCTAGTTCCCGGGCACACAGCAGGAATGGGTGATCGTCCTGGCCCTCGCTACCCACCACACCCCAGCCGAAACAGCGTTGGGAGACCGCCCCGAGCCCACTATCCATCAACGCGCCCCACCACCAACCACACCCCAGCCGAGACAGCGTTGGGAGACCGCCCCGAGCCCACTATCCATCAACGCGCCCCACCACCAACCACACCCCAGCCGAGACAGCGTGGGGTGCCGCCCCCAGGACACACTACCCACCACCGGGCCTCACCACCCACCACCGATCCTCACCACCCACCACCGAGCCTCACCACCCACCACCGAGCCTTACTACCGGCCGCTCTCCAGCAGAGATAGTGTAGTGCGAGATGGCCGCCCCAGGCCTAACTACCCACCACCGTGCCTCACCACCCACCACCGATCCTCACTACCCACCACCGAGCCTCACCACCCACCACCGAGCCTTACTGCCGGCCGCTCTCCAGCAGAGATAGTGTAGTCGGCCACCCCGAGCCTCACTTCCCACCATCGGGCCTCACCACCCACCACCGAGCCTCACTACCGGCCGCTCTCCAGCAGAGATAGTGTAGTGCGAGATGGCCGCCCCAGGCCCCACTTCCCACCACCGAGCCTCACCACCCACCACCGAGCCTCACTACCGGCCGCTCTCCAGCAGAGATGGTGTAGTAAAGACATAAAGACATAAAAGATCAGTGCAATTATGAGCCACAAGGGCCCTTCTTGGTTGCACTCTGTACACTGAACCAGTTTTCCACCAAATGCGCCGTTCAACTCTCCCTGGAATACAGAAAAACAAGCCCCCTATTCTTATAATGATTGTCTATGCTGTTTTTAAAGATGTTCAATGTTTTGCTACTGACAATAGTTTCTGGCAGCTGGTTCCAGTGTTCTACTACCCTGTTGGTGAAGAAAGACTGTCTTAACCTTGTCCTGCTGTGATTAACTTTAATTTTGAATTGATGACCTCTAACTACATCATTTCTGTTAAATTCAAACAGCTCCCTGATATAACCCTGTTCCTGACCATGAACAAATTTAAAGACCTCGATGAGATCTCCTCTCAGCCT
This sequence comes from Ashinkailepas kermadecensis, assembly GCA_034440615.1. Lineage (NCBI taxonomy): Eukaryota > Metazoa > Arthropoda > Thecostraca > Neolepadidae > Ashinkailepas > Ashinkailepas kermadecensis. Next base: position 549,234 of record JAOTOM010004964.1, read on the forward strand.
TCTATATCTAAGTGAAAACATATTCAGTTTCTTCAATCTTTCCTCATATGCCAGGTTGCCTATGCCATTCACCATTTGCGTTGCCTTCTTTTGTAATCTCTCTAAAAGCCAACAATCTTTTTCATAACTAGGGGACCAAGCTTGGACACAGTATTCCAAATGTGGCCTGACATATGCACAGTAAAGCTTCCTGATGACTTCCTCACTTTTGTATGATACATTCCTATTTATTTCCCCAAGCATTCTTAGTGCCTTCTTCCTGGCTTCTTTGGTCTGTTCTGATGCCCCCAATTTTGTGTTCAAAATAACACCTAAGTCCTTCTCGTGCTGAGTCACAGATAGTACTTGGGCATCCATCAAGTACGGAGCCTTGATATGCTGCCTACCTACATGCATGATTTTGCACTTATCAAAATTAAATTTCATTTGCCATTTTTCGGACTACTTCACAAGCTCGTTTAAGTCTTCCTGCAGCAAGACCTGCTCATTGTGCCCTGTTATTGCCCTAAAGACCTTCAAATCATCCGCAAATTTCAAAACCTTACTGCTTAGGCCACTTTCAACGTTGTTTACAAACACAATGAACAATAGTGGTCCCAGTACTGACCCCTGGGGGACTCCACTAAGAACATTTTGCCATGATGACTTCGTACCATTTAGCATCACTCTCTGCTGTCTATCTGAAAGCCACAACTCTATCCATTTTAGGATGTTACCTGCAATACCATGGACCTGAAGCTGCACCATTAACCGTTTATGAGGTACCTTGTCAAAGGCTTCGCTAAAGTCAAGATATGCTACATCAACCTGATTTCCCTTATCAAATTGTTCTGTAGCAACATTTAAAAAGTCCAAGAGATTTGTGAGACACGATCGCCCTTTTCTAAACCCATGTTGAGTATCTTGAATCAATCTGTTTCCGTCCAGAAAACTAACTATTAACTATTATATCCTTGATAATTGATTCAAGTACCTTGCAGACTAGGGATGTGAGGCTTACTGGCCTATGGTTTTCAACTTTCCCTCTTTCTCCTTTCTTGAAAATAGGAACTACATTTGCCCTTTTCCAATCTGTTGGAATTTCATTTTGTGAAACTGATCTACAAAATATGATACTAAGTGGAATTGCCAGTTCCTTTTCAGCTTCCCGCAATACCCTAGCATAAATTCCATCAGGTCCTGCTGCCTTGTTTAGCTGTATTTCCCTGATATAATTCAAAACAACATCACTATCAATGAAATAAACATCATGTAACTGATCACCTGTCACTGAGCTGTGGTTCACAGTTGGCAGATTAGTCACATCCTCCAACGTAAACACTGATTTAAACTGCTTGCTCAGTTCCTCAACCATCTCACCATCCTCACTCAACATAATCCCATTTACTTCCAGTGGACCAATGGTGCTTGAAACTTTACTTAGCTTGTAGAAACTAAAGAACTGTTTACTGTCCCCATTACAGTTCCTAGCCAAATCCAATTCTTTTGCTCGCTTTGCTGCTCTGGTTTTCTGCTTCACAGCGTCTCTAGCTTTTTGATACAACCTTAGATTTACTATATTTGAAGCTTCCTTAAATACTCTAAATGCATCTTTCTTAGCCTTAATTGCTTTTGTCAAATCTGGTGTAAGCCATGCTGGCTTTCCCACCCTTCTTTTGCGCCTTTGCTTTTGGGGGACATGTCTAATCTGAATTTCCCTCAAGTAGGATTTGAACTCTTCCCACATTTCACAGGCATTTAAGTCAAAGAATTCTTCTTCCCATTTTATGGCACTTAAAGCCTCTCTCATGCAGTCAAAGTCTGCCCTGTTAAAATTTGGAATCTTTACCAAATTATCCTTGATTGTCCCTGCTACGTGTGCCTTGAATCTCACAATGTTATGGTCACTTCTTCCCAGAGTTTCTCCTACAGTCAAGTCTTGAACTAAATCACTTAAATCCGAGAATACAAGGTCCAAGAATGAGCCTTGCCTAGTTGGTTCTGTTACAAACTGGTGTAAGAACAGGTCCTCTTCAAGGCATTTCCTAAGTATTTTACATGCTGGGGAGCCAACACCAACATTTTCATATCCTTTTAGATTAAAGTCACCAAGAATAAGGCATTTCCTCTGAAAGTTTCTACTGATTTCCTGACAAATCATCTTATTGAGCTCGAGTTGCTGAGAATGTGGCAAGGTTCCTGATCGGTACAAAGCTCCTATTCTCAGTTTATTGCTGTTGCCTTTTCCCACAGCAACATCAAGCCAAATGGACTCCACCGACACATTTTTTACCCCATCTGTTACTTTTTGAGAACTGAATAAGCTATTCACATAGAGCATTACACCACCCCCTTTCACTGCTGGACCCCTATTGCATGAAAACATATTGTATCCCTGGATCTCATAGTCATGCAAGTTATCCCCAAAATACCACTCACTGACCCATGCCTCAGTAATGCAAACAAAATCTGGTTCCTCCTCAGCAACATAACACTAGTGCGAGATGCCGGACCAAGGCCTCACTACCCACCACCGGTCCTCACTACCCACCACCGAGCCTCACCACCCACCACCGAGCCTCACCACCGGCCGCTCTCCAGCAGAGATAGTGTAGTGCGAGATGGCCGCCCCAGGCCTCACTACCCACCACCCACCACCAGGATTCCAAAATATCCGTTGTCAACGATATCGTATCCTCGCCAGCGCAAGCATCTATCCGGGCACGTACTCGCTGGTGTCGGGTATTCGAAAAGCGCGGGTAGAGACAGATGATGCAGGATTATTGAATCTGCTGCAGAAAGGCTTTTGTTCATCTTGTTTCAAACTTGCGATGCGGCCGCCATATTTATTTCTCCCGACCGTCGGCCGTTCAGAAGCGCTGTGATGGAGGGCCGAAGGTTTTCGCGCGCAAATGTTTGACGATACCCTCAGACCTGATCTTACGGTGTGAGCGGTGTGAACGTGTTCTTAGGTTACTATTAGGAGAACTACTAACATGAAGTATAATAACAATAACAATTTAGTATTTGTTGCATTAATCGATGTTGCAGGAGCGCAAGCCAGGGGCGGTCGGTCCATGTAAGGCACTAAGGCAGTGCCTCACCTGAGTAGAGCTGGGAAGTATTTTTGTATGCTATTTTCGTACAAATGATGTGTTCATCCACTGGAAAATAGCAAAGTGGAAAAACTGGAAACAAATATGCATTGGTGACTCGTAATTACAGTGAAAATTGAAGTTCACTTTTATATCATAACTTCAAAACAGCTCTATCACCGGTCCGCAAAAGCATGCTTCTGGAAAATATCGCCAAATATTGCACTTTCGCTTCATAACAAGCGCAGGGAATGTGACCTTTTTGGAATTGTGTCCTGTCCTTCGTCAAGGCGTCCTGGATACTAATACTAAAGTCCATTCTACTCTTAATGGAGATCGCTTTGTGAGGGACACTTTTGAGGTACATCGGGCCATGTTTTGCACAACAAATGTTCCCATTGTTTCGTGAAAATCAGGGAATGCGCGGAATTGTGGGGCAGGAGCAAGTTACCTACCCACCCACTTAGGTAGGTACTAGAAATGGCAAATACTAGAACATAAAGCCCAACGAGGAAGTCTGCTAGTGACCAGTGGGCTCTTAATGGGATTTGATGTGATGCTTAGTCATATCTGTAAATTCCCTGCATTCACTAGTGTTTCCAGGACGGACATATCAGTCATGCCAACAACAAAAAACAACAGCCTGCTTTGGAGCAAACTTGTTCTTCAATCTCAAATTATGCAAAACCTAGTTGCATTGTATGAAAGTGTTGCTCTGAGCTCATGTTCAGGCACCTAGTTAGGCACCTACTAAGCTTTCCAAATCCAAGGACTTTGCAAATTTGTGATAATTAATTTTTACTTGGCCCTACGAACCGACTCAAAGCCAACTATTCGAGTGCACAATGCATGCAATTATGGTAAATCTATAGAAGAATCCCCGAGGACACTTTCGGTTAAACAAAAATGTGTCTGCAGTGTCTTGATGTAATTTGAAAGAATTTTACACTCATATTTTTGGGAATTGAAAACCTTTTTGACATAACACTTCAATTTGTACTTAACACGCGCCCTGGTGGGCCTCTGAAAATTACGCGCACCGGAGGGGGGAGGATTCCCCCCCCCCCCCCTACGTTCTCGGCTCCTATTAAAGCTGGAGTAACGAAATTCGCAGGATCTATGAGTACTGTAGTGAACTCTATTGTGTGCAATTTTCATGACCTTAGGTCAATATCTTCAAGGCCAAATGAGGTCACATATGTCAAAATTTTCTTTTTTACGTAGCTTGGCTTGTTATTGTTATGGATCGCTGTGATTGTGTTTAAGTGCTCCAAAATGGGCATCATTGATGCTTTGGACATTAATAATGATGCAATACAGATGCTAGACTCGCCATTTGACCTCAGGTCATCTATATAGCAGCACTTTATCAGGTCAGTTACCTGTTCCATTTCCCGGAACCCGGCCGCCCGCCCGACTGCTCCGTCGGGCAGCACGGCGCAATCGGTTTCGCGAAGAAAGGAGTGAAGTACATGAATAAAGTATGGAAACGCTTAGGTACACAATGACAAAGAGTTGTTTTCAGGATGTGTAGGGAGTAACATGCAAAGCCACATCAATCGCATGACAGTTATTTGCATTTATGACAACATTCCAGTTGACCAAGTTTGGTTCCGTTAACCTGTCATGAACTTGACCTGAATTGACCTCGGTGACCTAACATGACCTTGAAACTATATAGCATAATAATATACATAAAACAAGTCGCTAGTGTTGCCAAGAACAGTTCCCTTTTGTCAATATACGGGAAGCGCATCCGCGCCGATTTTTGTGGTCTGGCGCTACGAAATGTTTTTACTTTAACGGCCCCTAACTCGAAAAAAAAAAATTGGCCGATTTCCGTTTTTCTTACTTTAAGCGACTCGCCGGTCATTTCTCAGCAGGTACTCAGGAAATAGTGTATATCGACCGGTAAAATCGGGGGTTATGTACGAAAAACCGGAGGGATGGGCGGATTTCGCCCCCCCTCAAGTGCGCGTGTTAAATCTCAATAAGCAGTCATTTCATGACGAAAATAGTGTGTTATTGTGCTTTAAGTTGGTAACTAGACAAGTTTTTGCACACATTTACCTCCATGAAGCAAACAAATGGGCTAGGTTTGGTTAGGTTGTTACGTTGTTTTGTAACTATTTTTCCTTTTTCATTTGGAAATTATTTATCTTCCAAAGCAGCTGATGTTAGGTTAGGTTAGGTTGGGCTATGCTTTTTTATTTGTAATGTCTTCAGAAAATATATTGCTTAAAATTGTTTTTAATTTCTTTTTTTAACACGTTTTCTCAAAGGTGAGGTTAGTCTAGGTTAGGTTACGTTATGTTGCATTTTTCATTTTTTAACATTTCTTTTTATGATATGTTACCGAACAAAGAAACTTTTTTTCATGTTATTTTGCTCACAACCTGAAAAACAAGCATTTGCACAGCAAATGTATGGTTCCTTCATCTTAGTCACATTCATAAACATTGCATTGGAATGATAAATTCCAAGAATTAATCATATATCCTAAAGCACAAATTTATCAAATAGAACATAAAAATTAATCAAATAACATTTTAAACAACCACAGGAAACAAAATTATGACAATGCAGATGTAGGCCATACCCCCTAACCTTCACAAAATATGGGAAGTATATAGAAAAAGTGTTTCGTGTGGGGCAGCATATGTTGAAGAGTTATGTAATATTACAATAAAAATATAACCCAACCTAACCTGACCTAACCTAACATAATCTACTGATGTTAGGTCACCTAAACCTACTGATATTGCATCATATAATCCGTCTGATGTTGAATCACCTAATATCACTCTATCACTGGAGTATCATCCATGTATCAATGTATCACCTGCAGTACTGTAAGAGAGTTAGTTTTGAGCGTCTTGATCCCATAAATTCAGCCCCTTCCCCCTTCCTTCATGGCGCGACAAGTCTCAGGCACCTAGACGGCGTCCGCCTGTCTGGTTGCCGACGTAAGCAGCCACCGCCCCAACGAGGCCGTTCATTGGACCTTGTACCTTCCCCTCCCCTCTCCGGCCGCCAGGCGCCAGAGACGTGACCTCAATCCCGTGCAGCAGACGGCTGTATCTTGACCTCCTCTATCCGACCGGCGCGTACCGCCGCCGTCGTTAATGCTAGATGTAACTGTGTTCACATAAAATCATACTTTTGGCTATCCCGTAACTGTAATTAAAATAATCCTGTAAGCCAGCATACAGTAAACGTATCGCCCCACGGGTCACAGCCAGTCGGCAGTTCGCGGACGGGATGTCGGTCGCTCGACTCAGCGTTACCAGTCGGTGTTTCCGGGCCAATGCCCGACACACGTGACGGGGTACTGCTGTTGCCCGAGAACCGCGCAGAGGGCTGGCCGTCTTATACAGACCCCTGGCAAGCCCCCGTCCCGCCGTTGGCAGGGTACTAACGAAACGGGCCGGCGCTCAGCCGCGCCCGGCCAGGCAGTCGGGCTTGAATTCTCTGAGCGAGCGGATCGCTGCTACGCGTGCGCGCTTCCCAACTAAATTCGGCTTCTAAATTCATAAGAAAGGCAGTATCACGGCTTACCTTCAGAGGAGAACGTACTGTACGGTGTCTGTCGTTCTCGTGTGATCGTGGAGTGCTGCAGTCCAAATACAGGGCAGCAAAAGGTGCTGGTGCTTTCGTGACTGGAGTTATCGCAAACGACGAGGTTGCTAGACTTTCGCGTGCCAATATAGGACTTTCCTACAGTACCAATGCTAGGTGACATGATTTCGCAGAAAGAATATCTTGCTTATATGTTACTTCCCAAAGAATTGGCACCTAAAGAAGTTGCTGGGTAAGCTTCATCAATTCCAGTCCATGCATTCTTGTTTCTGATTTGCTCTCAGGGTCTTCTATATCAGTAAAAAGGAAGTTTTGTTTGTCAAGAAAAACTGATTGGATTTTTTCTTAAATACATCTTTTTCGTGTACCATGCTTGTGTAGAATGGACAATAGCAGTCATGACTATATTAGTAAAAATTGTTGACAGTCCATACAATATATTTTTTGTGAGTGTGTGAAGAGGTAGTCATGCAAAGACCCATTTGATGTAGAATACCTTGCTTATTGTTTGCTTCAGTTTACCAAAGTACATGCACAACTTAACATGACTATATGAATTGTAATATTTTTTTAAACAATTGTAATCAGAATCCTACAATTCATATAGTCCTGGTAAGTTTTGCATGTACTTTGGTATACTTAAGCAAACATTAAGCAAGGTATTTTCATCAAATGGAGCTTTAAATGACTACATCTTTACACACACACACAAATAAATTGCATGGACTGTCAACATTTGTTTTCCAAAACAACAACAACAAAAAATTTATATATATATATATATATATATATATATATATATATTTATACATATACATAATATCTGTTATCTATAACATCGTCACCAATATCGACCATCATCAAGAATACGAAATATAACTGATAAATCCTTGAAACATAGTTTTCTTATCCATCATATAAGGAAAAATTACACGTCATCAAGAAAGGACCAGGGAGGACAGCGCTGTTTTGGGAAGCCCAGACAGGAGCGGATTCGGAGGAATCTGGAGGAATGTACCCCTCATGGAAGGAGGTGCCCCTCCAGCCGGGAAAAGGCTCCGCTCCGGGAAGGCTGAAGTGCATCCTTACCTCAAAATGTTCAGCCAGAGGCACCTCCTCGGAGGAACAGCTATGAATTATCGGAACCAAAGCAATAAAGTAGGAAAAATCCGAGGTCATTTTGTTCTGGGGAGGGGGAGGGGCGGGGGGGTTACAGTCGGTATTTTTTCTGCCTCACCTCATTTTGGTGCATCGGACCGCCCCTGGAGTAATTAGGTAGTGATCTACCCGCTACCCACGGGTAACTGGCGGCTGTGCCAGTCGTGTCGGCTTACCTGTAGCCGTCGCCCACGGGTAACTGGCGGCGTCAACGACGCCCCAGGCTCATTTCCGACCGGCCGTCGTCGGGAGGAACGGTCGGCGCGCCGCCGGTGTTCTGGTAATGACGTGTGTTTGCTCGGCAGTACAGTGCGGGGCCGTCCGCTGTGTGTACTGCCGGACAGCGTGTACAGCGTGGGCTGAAGCCAGGGGTCTGCCTGGCTGGAGCCGGCGGACTTTGTCCCGAGCTATTGCTGCTGATTGGCGGTAGTTTTTGCGTAGCAGTTGGTCCATTATCGTGCGGCCCGACTACGATTAACACTGAATGGCTGGTGGGTCGACGTGTATCCGATGGATGATGGAGCTAAGTTTCGCATCGGTGGAAAGCAAGGGCAAACACCCCAAGCCCGGCGTCGATTGGGTCTGGCTGGAACGCCGCCCCCCCCCCTCCCACCTCCCCCAATTTACCTCTGCGCCCATTAAATCGGCCACACTGATTGAGATGGCGATCGATGGCCTGCGAGTGACGTGACATGCGCGTTCGTAATACAAAATTGTGCCTTTGTGATTATGCATGACGTCACAGCAAAACAAAACCGCAAGTTTGAGAAGGTCACGCTTTCTCACAAATTTATGTTGATAGATGTAGACGGAAATCAACAGCCCTGGATCATGCGCGTCTCAGATCTGAGCACATATGCAATCTGAGATCATGGTTCGCTGCATGTAGTAGGTCAAGTGAAAAAGGGAGTTCGGTAAAAGTCGGAAATACTCACCTTTTCCCAGCATACATTGGAGGGATTGGTGCTGTACTCAGACATCTGTGTTTTCGGTACCGTAGTAGCTGACGTTGACGACAACTTGTTGTCACTCACGCGACTATTTGTGTTCTTTTTCCACTCACAATCAGCTGGGGATTGTGCTGCCCGGTGGCAGGGCGACAACAAGTGTTCTTGATCGAGGGCGAGGAGGGCATGGGCTGATTTCGTCGTGCCAGGTCATAGCGGTACTATGCAATTTCCGAAATCTGACACAACATGTTACGCCACATTTTAGTTACTTGTAGTATTTGTTAAGCGACTTCATTTCCATGCGATTTTTCGTGAGCCACAAATCATGGCATTTATTGACCTCTGTCTTTACTCCCGGGAGTTCGGCATTGTGTTTGTTGCTTCTGACAAGATATCTTGTTTATACCATGTCACTGATCAATGTACAGGGCTGGAAGAGGCCAAACCATTTCACGCTAGTGGTCAGGCTAGAAATGGTCAGCTCAGGCTAGGAATGGTCAGGTCAGGCTAGGAATGGTCAGGTCAGGCTAGGATTGTCAGGTAAGGCTAGGAATGGGAGGTCAGGCAGGAGTCAGGAAGTGGCGGTCAGGCTAGGCATGGGAGGTCAGGCAGGAGTCAGGAGGTGGAGGTCAGGTTAGGAAAGGGAGGTAAGGCAGGAGTCAGGAGGTGGAGGTAAGGCTAGGAGTGGGAGGTCAGGCAGGAGTCAGGAGGTAGAGGTCAGGCTAGGAGTGGGAGGTCAGGCAGGAGTCAGGAGGTGGTGGTCAGGCTAGGAGTGGGAGGTCAGGAAGGAGTCAGGAGGTGGAGGTCAGGCTAGGAATGGGAGGTCAGGCAGGAGTCAGGAGGTGGAGGTCAGGCTAGGAATGGGAGGTCAGGCAGGAGTCAAGAGGTGGAGGTCAGGCTAGGAGTGACCGAGCGTGACGCCACGGTCCCAGACAAGCTAGCGCTAAAGCATGGTTTAAGTACTGGCCTGACAGCTTGCAATGGGATAATGGGGGAAAACATCACTTGGGAAATTTCCACGCATCCCACTGCCCCGTGGCGATATCCAATTTTGACTGCCTCGGTTGGCTAAAGAATAAATATGTTTCGTAATGTTAGTATTAACCCGCTCAAGACCGGGTAGGGAAGCTGATAATTAACATATTGGATGGAAGGGGGTGGGAGCGATGGACAAAGGAATCGGTGGTTCGTCCTAACATGCGGAGCATATCATTTTAGATCCTGTGCCGAAGGCCTGTTCGCTGTCGAACCGAACATATCCACTAACGTAAGCTGAGCACAACTGTACCACACCTGAAGCAGAGCCTCGAGCTGCACCACAACACCAAACTGTACTGAACGACCACCCCGAGCTGCACCACAACACTCAACTGTACTGAACGGTCACCCCCGAGCTGAACCACAACACCCAACTGTACTGAACGGCCACCCCCGAGCTGCACCACAACACCCAACTGTACTGAACGACCACCCCGAGCTGCACCACAACACCAAACTGTACTGAACGACCACCCCGAGCTGCACCACAACACCAAACTGTACTGAACGACCACCCCGAGCTACACCACAACACCCAACTGTACTGAACGACCACCCCGAGCTACACCACAACACTCAACTGTACTGAACGGTCACCCCCGAGCTGAACGACAACACCCAACTGTACTGAACGGCCACCCCCGAGCTGCACCACAACACTCAACTGTACTGACCCCCCCTCTACGACACACTGAACGGCCACCCCCAGCTGAACCACACACCACTGTACTGAACACAGCCACCCCCCGAGCTACTGCACCACAACACTCAACTGTACTGAACGACGACCCCGAGTGCCACCACAACACTCAACTGTACTGAACGGTCACCCCCGAGCTGAACGACAACACCCAACTGTACTGAACGGCCACCCCCGAGCTGCACCACAACACTCAACTGTACTGAACGACCACCCCGAGCTGACACGCACCACAACACTCAACTGTACTGAACGGTCACCCCCGAGCTGAACCACAACACCCAACTGTACCGAACGGCCACCCCCGAGCTGCACCACAAAAACCAACTGAACGGCCACCCCCGAGCTACACCACAACACCGAATTTTACTGAACGGCCACCCCGAACTACACCACAACACCCAACTGAACGGCCACCCCGAGCTGCACCACAACACCTAACTGTACTGAACGGCCACCCCTGAGCTGCACCACAAGACCCAACTGTACTGAACGGCCACCCCCGAGCTGCACCACAACACCCAACTGTACTGAACGGCCACCCCGAGCTGCACCACAAAAACCAACTGAACGGCCACCCCCGAGCTACACCGCAACACCCAACTGAACGGCCACCCCGAGCTGCACCACAACACCCAACTGAACGGCCACCCCGAGCTGCACCACACCCAATTGTACGCAACGGAACAGCAGCAGCGGCAAGCACATTCCATTTCAGCACAGCCCGCGTCTCACCCAGGCACCGTATCTGTACCGGATTTCTCGGAGAGGTCATACTCAACCAGAAGACGTGCAATTACCCGCCCGTCGCGTCTAGCACGTCACAAAACGGCGCCAACGTTCCTGAACACGTCACCATGAAGAACACACACCAATCGGAACATCTGTCGTGCTGAATGGCACGCTGAATTGGCCACAATGGAGGCTGCTGACACAGGCCAGGTCAGCTGCTCCAATGCGTTGCATGTCAGGAAACTGTCATCTCGCCCCGGGACTGGCGAGGTTCTATTCTGATCGCTGTTGGCTTCAAATTTAACCGGTAGTGATGCAATGTATCCGGTGAGAAATGCTTGGACTGTTCTATCCTTTCTCTCTCTCTCTGTCTGTCTCTCTCTCTCTCTCTCTCTCTCTCTCTCTCTCTCTCTCTCTCTCTCTCTCTCTCTCTCTCTCTCTCTCTCTCTCTCTCTCTCTCTCTCTCTCTCTCTCTCTCTCTCTCTCTCTCTCTATATATATATATATATATATATATATATATATATATATATATATATATATATATATATATATATATATATATATATATATATATATATATATATATATATATATATATATATATATATATATATATATATATATATATATATATATATATATATATATATATATATATATATATATATATATATATATATATATATATATATATATATATATATATATATATATATATATATATATATATATATATATATATATATATATATATATATATATATATATATATATATATATATATATATATATATATATATATATATATATATATATATATATATATATATATATATATATATATATATATATATATATATATATATATATATATATATATATATATATATATATATATATATATATATATATATATATATATATATATATATATATATTTTTTTTATTTATATATATATTATATATATATATATATTCTTTTCTTATATTCTTTTTTTCTTATCTTGTCTTTCTTCTTCTTCTTTCTCTTCTCTCTCTTTCTCTCTCTCTCTCTCTCTCTCTCTCTCTCTCTCTCTCTCTCTCTCTCTCTCTCTCTCTCTCTCTCGCTCTCGCTCTCCCTCTCCCTCTCCCTCTCCCTCTCCCTCTCCCTCTCCCTCTTCCTCTCACTGTCTTCCTCTTTTGCTCCCGTTCACTCTCGACACAATCCCGGCGCATTTGTCTGCGTCACCGGCATCGTCCCCCCCCCTCACCCACCCACCGCCTCCGCTCCTGTCTCGTGCAGCCGGTAACAGGAAAACATGCCCGTCTGCCGGCCGGTGCCAATGCCCGGCAGCTGTCACCATTGTTGCGCAGAGCATTGTTGTGTCGTCCATCGACTCAGCCGCTTCGCATTCTGTCTGTGGAAAATGTCTGTGGAAATGTATGTGGAAATGTGGAAATGAAAATGTGGAAATGAAAATGTGGAAATGAAAATGTGGAAAATGTCCGCGCCTGTTCTGCTATTGTGATTGTGGTTTGGCCTCGGTATTTGGGGATGGCCACCCACTAACCACGGGTGGCTGTGGCAAACGAATGCAAGTGACCCGAGAAATACAATGCGGGATGGTGCTCACGTTATGGAGTTAGTGCTGGTGTGACTCGCACACACCTCAAATGGCTGCTTTCGTACTGTCAACGCCAGCATGTTAAAACGCATTCGTGTAAAAAAATCGAAATGTGTTTTGCAAATGGTCGAATATTGCCAGTAAGATGATAGAAGAGCACTCTGCAGAATAGGTCAGTATAACGATTTTACTCTGTCCAAGTTCCTGAGACGAAACCGAGTTGGTGCCATCTATAACTGAAGGTTATCTAGACCAATGTATTCGTTGGCAAGCCTATCACTTCCATGTCATAAAAACTCGAAGAGTCCCTCATGTTGTATGCCAATGATTAGCACAAACATGTGTGGGCAACTGTTAGCAAGTCTGCAGGTACTCTACCTGGGTGATGATTTGAGCAAGTCTGCAGGTACTCTTCCTAGGTGATAATTGGAGCAAGTCTGCAGGTACTCTACCTAGGTGATGGTCGGAGCAATCATCATACTTCCATTGCACGCGCAGCACGACCATATGGTTATGAAGTGTTCCCGCCCGGTTTGGTTATCGCACGGTATGGCACTTATCGCACGGTACAGTATTTATCGCACGGTATGGTACTTATCGCACGGTACGGTACTTATCGCACGGTATGGTATTTATCGCACAGTATGGCACTTATCGCAGGGTATGGTATTTATCGCACGGCATAGTCTTTCGCATAGTATGGAACTTGTCCCGCCCGGTTTGGTTATCGCACGGTATGGCACTTATCGCACGGTACAGTATTTATCGCACGGTATGGTACTTATCGCACGGTATGGCAATTATCGTACGACATGGTACTTATCGCACGGTATGGTACTTATCGCACGGTATGGCACTTATCGCACGGCATGGTACTTATCGCATAGCATGGCACTTATCGCACGGTGTGGTACTTATCGCATAGTATGGCACTTTTCGCACGGTATGGTACTTATCACATGGTATGGCACTTATCGCCTAGTATGGCACTTATCGCACGACATGGCACTTAGCGCACAGCATGGTACTTATCGCATGGTATGGCACTTATCGCACGGTATGGTACTTATCGCATAGTATGGCACTTTTCGCACGGTATGGTACTTATCGCACGGTATGGCACTTATCGCCTAGTATGGCACTTATCGCACGACATGGCACTTAGCGCACAGCATGGTACTTATCGCATGGTATGGCACTTTTCACGCGGTATGGCACTTATCGCATGGTATGGAACTTATCGCATGGTATGGCACCTTATCGCATTGTATGGCGTGCTGTTGTATTTATCGCACGGTATGGCACTCGTCGCACGGTATGGTACTTAACGACGTGTTGTCGGTTGGGTTGGTTGTGGATTTACGACGCACTCAGCAGCTGATACCGTAAGGCGTCGCCTGCCTCTCACCCTGGCAGCAAGGGCCGTCACCGCGGGGAATCGAGCCCCGTACCTCTGGCATGCCAGACGCTCAGCATGACCACTGAGGTACCGACGCCCCTACGACGTACTGTCGCATGCTATGAAGCACTGTCGCATACTGCGACGTGCTGTCGCATATCTGTACGTGCTATTGCATGTAGTAACGTGGTGTTGTACATTGTGACGCATTGTACTGACTGTCGACGTGACTGTCGCACTGACTGTCCATCTGTACGTGACTATTGCACTTGTAGTAACGTGAGTGTAGTACTGATTGTCGCACTGACTGTCACACTGTGGCATTGTCGCACTGACTGTCGTACTGACTGTCGTACTGACTGTCGTACTGACTGTCGTACTGCCTATCGTACTGACTGTCGTACTGACTGTCGTACTGAATGTCTTGTACTGACTGTCGTATTGACTGTCGTACTGACTGTCGCACTTGACTGTCGTACTGACTGTAACTGTCTACTGACTGTGTATCTGTCGCACTGACTGTCGTATACTGTCGTACTGACTGTCGTACTGATTGTCGTACTGTCGTACTGAATGTCGTACTGACTGTCGTACTGATGACGTTACTGACTGTCGTACTGTCTCTCATGCTGACTGTCGTACTGATTGCCGTACTGACTGTCGTACTGAATGTCGTACTGACTCTCGTACTGATTGCCGTATTCATTGTCGTACTGACTGTCGTACTGACTGTCGCACTGACTGTCGTACTGATTGTCGTACTGACTGTCGTAATGATTGTCGTACTGAATGTCGTACCGACTGTCGTACTGATTGTCGTACTGACTGTCGTACTGACTGTCGTACTGACTGTCGTACTGACTGTCGTACTGACTGTCGTACTGACTGTCGTACTGATTGTCGTACTGACTGTCGTACTGACTGTCGTACTGATTGCCGTACTGACTGTCGTACTGAATGTCGTACTGACTGTCGTAATGATTACCGTATTGATTGTCTTACTGACTGTCCGTACTGACTGTCGTACTGACTGTCGTACTGATTGCCGTACTGACTGTCGTACTGATTGCCGTACTGACTGTTGTACTGAATGTCGTACTGACTGTCGTACTGACTGTCGTACTGACTGTCGTACTGATTGCCGTGTACTGACTGTCGTACTGACTGTCGTACTGACTGTCGTACTGACTGTCGTACTACTGTTACTGACTGTCGTACTGACTGTCGTACTGATGTGCACTGACTGTCGTACTGACTATCGTACTGACTGTCGTACTGACTGTCATACTGACTGTCGTACTGACTGTCGTACTGACTGTCGTACTGACTGTCGTACCGACTGTCGTACTGATTGTCGTGCTGACTGTCGTACTGATTGTCGTACTGAATGTCGTACTGAATGTCGTACTGACTGTCGTACTGACTGTCGTACTGACTGTCGTATTTACTGTCGTACTGACTGTCGTACTGACTGTCGTACTGACTGTCGTACTGACTGTCGTACTGACTGTCGTACTGACTGTCGTACTGACTGTCGTACTGACTGTTGTACTGACTGTCTAATTCGTGTCGACATCACAGGAGCACCACGGGAATAGGCGTGATTTTTTGTATTTTTATCCGGAGCAGAAACGATTCTTGATGGAGCCTTCAAGCAGTAGGTGCAGGGCAATTGCAGGAGATTTGGAAAAGTTCTAGAGGATTTCTCGGTATATTTTATACAAAATCGTCTCCAGACACTTTTTGGCAAGCATGTTTGGCACATTTTCCCATTTCCGTCAGCATGTCGTCCTGTGTCTGATTCCCCGAATGTATTTGGCATATT
The DNA here is from genome assembly GCA_034440615.1 of Ashinkailepas kermadecensis. Classification (NCBI taxonomy): domain Eukaryota; kingdom Metazoa; phylum Arthropoda; class Thecostraca; family Neolepadidae; genus Ashinkailepas; species Ashinkailepas kermadecensis. Next base: position 565,296 of record JAOTOM010004964.1, read on the forward strand.
TTCGTACAATTTGGCAGCAGCTATTGCAAGGGTATTGCATAAAGGATTTGAAATCTTACAAGCTATAAACTTATCAAGAGTGGGTGCAGCGTGCGGGAAGATATCCGGCTTGCTCTGATTTTGCAGATGCATGAAATCATTGAAATTGATGTTATCTACTCTTCATGAGACTGAGGGTGATTTGAGGCAGACCTTTTGCAGGATGAGAACTAATATTTTGGGCAGATGCGGCTTTGGGCGATTTCTTCGGTACGCATGCTTTCACCAAGGCGTGTACATTCACCGAATGTTCACTAGTTGCGTTGACAATAGTGGTAGCAAAATATTTATGAGTTCTTGCCTGGTTCATGATAACTTGCTCGTCAACGGTGGTGCGAGGTGCACCTAAAAGTGGTGTATGTATCTATTTTTATATTAAGTTGGTATGTATTACCAACTTTGTATCTGTTAAGGAATATAGCTCCTGCCTGAGGATTTGGGCATATGTTTGAAAATCTGTGAGAAGTGCTTGATGTACATTATGTCCGTGGTGGCGCCAGGAGAAGGTTTGAGACAAGTGCTATGTCTCAGTTTTTTTTATTTTTCAGAGGTCGGCTAGTGTAGCCAGCATTTGCATCGAACTGTGAGGATAGCTCTCACTCGATGCCTCCGATTTCGTCCATGAAAATATAACGAAGAAAGTTGTTGTCCTGAAAGGCTCCCAGTGAGCCGTATAAATATTGGGTATTGATCGACGAAATTGGGGATGTTTGGCTACCATTATTTACCATTAAATTGTATTACAACAACCTTGTTTTTCGACTAACTGATTCCACCATTGCGAAAGTATGCTCTTCTTAGCTCCCTCCCATCTCAGATTATTATTTTTGCTTAAGACAATATTTAGTTTAAAATTGAAGGTGTCATTGGTAAATAAACTCATAAAAGTAACAAAATGCATGTGCTCTCATCTGAGTCTTGCATAAACTGTAATATGGTGCCAGATATAACAAGCATTGGATGCGATTCATAGACGCAGGGTTATTCAACACCAACACAACCGATTGATAACACCCTCAGATTTCACTTTCACTTTGTCTGTGGGATTATCTTAGTCCCTGAAGAAGATTCTGTACGTTTTATGTCTCTCTGGCCAGCGGTTTGTCTTGTACAGTGATGCAAATACATGATATTATGCCACGAACCGGCAATTTTAAACGCATGTATCTCTGGAACGGGAGGATTGATGGCATCCGAAAATTGTTGTGGTGTGCCAAGACGCAATATCGTACCATCCATATATCAATGTACTTTTCCCAAATTTTGACAACCAACCATGTTGGTTTAGTACCAACATTTAGTATAAAATTTCGTCTTGTGAAAACAATCCCGTTCCCTCTCGATTTTCATTGAACATCGATGTTCGAGTTCTACGCATGTGTCCACCCCAGTGTCACTGACAAATTGAGTCGGACCTCAGTTCGAGCCCTGTGACAATCGTATATGCTGGCGGGCGCTCCCGGCGAGGCGGCGGTCTGGCGACTCTCGCCGGCGGCGGTCTGGCGACTCTCGGCGGCGGCGGTCTGGCGACTCTCGCCGGCGGTGGTCTGGCGACTCTCGCCGGCGGCGGTCTGGCGACTCTCGCCGGCGGCGGTCTGGCGACTCCCGTCGAGGCGGCGGTCTGGCGACTCTCTCCGGCGGCGGTCTGGCGACTCTTCCGGCGGCGGTCTGGCGACTCTCGCCGGCGGCGGTCTGGCGACTCCCGTCGAGGCGGCGGTCTGGCGACTCTCCGGCGGCGGTCTGGCGACTCTCGCCGGCGGCGGTCTGGCGACTCTCGCCGGCGGCGGTCTGGCGACTCTCGCCGGCGGCGGTCTGGCGACTCCCGTCGAGGCGGCGGTCTGGCGACTCTCTCCGGCGGCGGTCTGGCGACTCTCGCCGGCGGCGGTCTGGCGACTCTCGGCGGCGGCGGTCTGGCGACTCTCGCCGGCGGCGGTCTGGCGACTCTCGCCGGCGGCGGTCTGGCGACTCCCGGCGAGGCGGCGGTCTGGCGACTCTCGGCGGCGGCGGTCTGGCGACTCTCGGCGGCGGCGGTCTGGCGACTCTCGCCGGCGGCGGTCTGGCGACTCTCGGCGGCGGCTCCCGGCACACGTCGGAGAGACGGCCGGCCGCTCTCTCCTGGGCTTTAGTTACGGTCGTCACTGCAGAGATCCCGACCACAATGGTCTCACTGCGTCAGAGCGCTGACGGATGTATTGATGGTGTAACCCGGGACGTTGCCAATCTGACATGGCGCCACCACCTAGCGCACGCCGAGAGCAGCCACATCAAGAGTCGGAAGTACCGGATTCCACCGGATGAGGTGAGAATCATGGGGACTTTTCTGAAAACTATTCCGTTGTGGTTCACGGTGCCTTGCAGGGGTTCCAATGCACTGGAGCGCAGCGGTAGAACGCACAGGCGACTGACTGTTCGCCCATTTGTCGTCCGTGCCGCAGCTGCCGATGGAGCAGCTAAACATTACGATGATATTTTCCACAGCACCCAGCACAGAACGGATTCAGTATGTGTACATCTGTCATGATGCGCCCGTTCAATGCAAAGCATATACATCAGAAACATTTGTATTCATCAGTAAAACTTCAAGTGCGAGCTTGCATTGCGAGTGACACTTCCTCGCCATATATTACGGGAATGGACCGTGTGATGATCTGTCATTTTAAAACGATTTCACTGGCGGTGCATAACCCAGTCAGCTGATACACCCCTAAACCCCGGTAACAACATATCAAAATTACTGCACTGAAGGCACTCAGGGTACAGCACAACATGTCGCTATGTTCATCCACAAAATGCATCATGACAGGATGGACTCTTCATGCTTGCCAGCTATGTTCTCACTGTCCACGCCTGTGTGAACCGTTCGTCAGTTGTCCCTCTTCCACGTGCTCTATGTACGCGTGTACACTGTACAGGATGGACCATTTTGAAGCATACCTCCAACGGTAAACGAGTGCATTAGAACATGCCCCGGTGCTGATTTCTCATGACTTTCTCTGTGCGTTCTGGGCAAGTGTGACTGAATATGTGCCGACTACTTAGTAGCATTGATACCTATCAAAAAAGTGTGTTAACCCTCGGGTTTTTTATGCCTTAATGTGTTTCCGTGATAACGGAAAGCAGCGGCACGCAGCACCGCACGATTTTCAGTACCTTTTCCTGGATCATTCTTGCGCCCGAAGTGAAAACTTCAGCCTCAGGTTATGCAAGGTCATTACCTGTCTCAGGTCAAAGAGGATCACCTCCAAAAAATGTTCTAAGGATCCATAAGTCGTGCACATGAAGAGATATTCAAATGAAACGCACTACGTGAGTGCAATTGGGCAGTGTCTTCAAAACGAATAACTCGGATTTCTGTTTAGGTCAGGTCAGCGACCTGAGATCATGGCAAATTTTGGCAAATATCGGGCCAACTTTCCTATTTTTGTAGTATTCATGCTGTTCTAACATTACTTTTAGCTTCGTATGCATGTGGAAGCATCAGGAGAAGTTCCTTGTCCAATTTGTTTGACCTCCGTCAAGTGGGCTGAGGTCAGGTCACGACAAAGTGAGTAAAGTGGGCTAGGCCCATATAGGCACTGTTATTTTCATGGCTTAATGCGAGTTTTCATGGCCTAAACAGTGTCATTGCTGCATTGGACGACCTAAACTACCCGAATATTTCGAGATAAATTGTGTTTCAGCAATCGATCATTTGCACGAAAATTAACATTTTGGTTTCCAACATTATCCAAAAATAGAAATGTAACCAATTTAAGACTCAGACTATTCGTCGAGAGGGTCCTGGTGGCACATCGCTCGCTTTCGTGGAACGCTTAGTTTGGTAGTTAGACGAGGGGTTTAAGGCCCCCCCCCCAAGAGGGGGGGGGAGGACTCTTAGTTTGGTAGTTAGACGGGGGTTTAAGGCCCCCTCACCGAGACGGGGTGTGAGGATCTGACCGGGAGGGAGTTTGGAAGTTAGGGGGGGGGAGAACCCCCCCCAAGAGGGGGGGGGGGATAACGAGAAAAGGTTTGGGTAGAAAGGGGGTTAGGCCCCTCACCGAGACGGGGGGGAGGATCTCACCGGAGAGACTGCGTGGGTTAAGACCGTGTTCATGCATGCTTCTATGTACGACTTGTCTGATGCATACGTGGTATACGCTTTCGACGATGAAACAAGTAATTGCAGCATACAAATATCAGATTGGCAACCCAGTGCAGCGACTAACGCCACACACCAATCGGCAGCGGCCCGAACCGTACCGAATCTGCGCGCCACATGCCGTGTTTGATTTCCGTTCCAAGTCTATACCACGTAAGTGTACAGGCGTGCTGTCGAGTACTTTAAATTGCCAACGTATTGTGGTGTTGTGTGAACAGGCTGATGGAGCGCCGGCAGCAGCCTGGTGAGCTCAGTGAGCGGACAGCTGGCCCACAAAGCCCGTGATGGCGCGAATGTGAGCTCAGTGAGCGGACAGCTGGCCCAAAAAGTCCCCCTGAAAGGGCCCCCCCCAACCCCCTGGGGACTTAAGGGAGGAAAACCCCCCCCAAAAAAATCCCCCCTTGGGGCGCCCCCCCCCCCCCCCCGGGCCCCCTAAGAGAGAGGAAAGCCCCCCAAAAAAACCCTCCCCGGGCGGGCGCGCCCGCCCCCGCCGGCGAGTTAGGGGGGAGACGGCCCCCCAAAAAAAAGGTATGCCCGTGTTGGCGGGACGGTTCGAGTCGCTTCACGCTTCCGCCATTGACGCCTCCGAGTGGGATGGTCTATGGGTACGCAGTGTGGGTAGGTTAAACTCTCGGTGAAAAGTGTGCTGTAGGACTGGAATTTCCTGATTTGGAGGTGGATTCAAGGTCAGCGCAGCACGCTCAGCACTGACGCTGCTTCTGTAAAGCCTCCCCAGCAACAATTCGAACTTCTTCTTTTTTAATGCGCATCGCAGATACATAACCAGATGACTGGGGTGATAATTGTCATTGATGCACTAGTAAATAATGAGAAATGCTCCACTCACATTCTTTCACGACATTTTGTACCGCTTTGAGTATTTTCTGTATTTCGCTACGGAGGTTTGGAGTCGCCCATCAGCTTTCTGCAGGTTTACATCGAGGAAATGAAAACATCCGTTTCTCTCCAACTCCATGGTGAACTTGACTGATGGTCGGATACTGTTGAGGTGATGCAGGAACTTGTCGAGATATTCGAGCAGGTGGCTCCGGGAGGCAAAAAAAAGCATCAACGAAACTGAACCAGACGTCTGGTTTTTTTATCGGCCTCTCAAAGCTCAAAACCTCTGTCAACAGGAAACCCACCAACACCAACGTCTACCTGTGGCGAGAATCTAACCACCCACAAAAGGTGAAGCGATGTGTAGGGGCCCGTAAAATGTGTATGTGTAAGGTGTGTAAGGGCCCGTAAAATATGCGACGAGAACAGCATCAAGTCTGAATTGTCTACTCTCGACAAGGTCTTCGCCGCCAACGGCTACCGAAAAGAAAAGCGCTGCGTCTGCTGCACGATAACACAGGGACCGAAAAGGAAAACGGAAAACAGGCTGAGATATGTTTCAGTTCCCTATTATCCGGGCATTGGAGAGCGCCTGGAACGCCGCCTGAGGTCCCTGGGAGTTGTCATCGCTCATGCGTCCGGACAATCCTTCAAAAACAAACAGTGCCAACGTCTCAAAGATCGAAGAGATCGGGGGCAAAGCTCGGGGATCATCTACCGCCTGACATGCGAGTGCAACGCAAAGTACATTGGCGAGAGCGGCCGGCCGCTGGACAAGCGCCTGAAGGAACACCGGAACGCTCTCTTCGAGATCCAACCAGAAATGTTCGCAGTCACTGAACTCGCTGCAGATCCTCGGCACGATATCCATTGGAACGACGTGGACATTCTGGGACAGGAAACACAGCTTTAGATAGGGAAGCTGCCAGAATCTTATCATATTAGAAAGTCGCGACCAGGGCTAAATCGAGATAGGGGCTTAGAATGGTCGACCATCTGGAGAGTGGCTGATTTGACGGGCAACAAATATCACTGTCTGGGGGACGGGGAAGAATTAGAGAGTGTTAGGTGTCAGACGCAATGTTAATGCGGACATTGGGGATCTCCAGTAAATAAAGAAAACAGGTAGGTTCCTGATATCATCCAATAACTCTGAAATATGCGCCCGCGACAAGCGCACCCGGATGTTCACTAGTGTGTGCGCGAAGAATATAGATGCAATTTATGAGACTCTGTCTCCATAAAATATGATGCGAAGTGCATTTATTAAAGTTAGCTTTCTTTCATATGTCAATTTCATTGTCACTTACAGTGATATATTTCGCTTATTTTTACTTTGCGTATTGTCTTCAGGAACTATTTCCTGGTCTTCATCCGCCATAAGCGGCGGGCCGCCGGCGGCGTCGCCCGCGGCTCGCGGCCCGCCGTCATGGCCGCCCGCCATTCATGCTAAGGCATGAACCAATTCCTGAACGTTAATGGCCCTAACACCAAAGTTGCAGGCATATTTTCATATTTCAAACGATAGGCGATGCTTGGCATGATTTTCGCCACAAGTGGAGATGAGGCCGACAGGTTCCCTCGATATTGTTCAACACGCGCACTGCAGGGGGTGTGGGCGAAATCTGCCCACTCCTCCGGTTTTTCGTACATAACTCCAGATTTTACCAGTCGATATACGACATTGTTTGCGTACCTGCTTAGAAATGTTGGGCACGTCGTTTAAAGTAAGAAAAACGGAAATCTGCCGCTTTTTTTTCGAGTTAGGGGCCGTTAAATTCAAAACATTTCGTAGCGCCATACCACTAAAATCGGCGCTGATGCGCTTCCCGTATATTGGCAAAAGGGAAGTGTTCTTAGCAACACTAGCGACATTTTTTATGTATATTGTTATGCTATACAGTTTCAAGGTCATGTTAGGTCACTGAGGTTAAGTTAGGTCAGGTTCATGACAGATTAATGGAACCAAACTTGTTCAACTGGAATGTTGTCATAAATGCAAATGACTGTCATGCGATTGATGTCGCTTTGCATGTTACTCCCTACATATCCTGAAAACTACTGTTTGTCATTGTGTACCTAAGCGTTTCCATACTTTATTCATGTCCTTCACTCCTTTCTTCGCGAAACCGATTGCGCCGAGCTGCCCGACGGAGCAGTCGGGCGGGCGGCCCGGTTCCGGTAACTGGAACAGGTGACTGACCAGATAAAGTGCTGCTATATAGGTGACCTGAGGACAAATGCCGGGTCTAGCATCTGTATTGCATCATTAGTAATGTCCAAAACATCATTGATGCCCATTTTCGAGCATTTGAACACAATGACAAGCCAAGCCACGCAAAACAAGAAAATGTTGACATATGTGACCTCATTTGGCCTTGAAGATATTGACCTAAGGTTATGAAATTTTCACAAAATAGAGTTCACTGCCGTACCCATCCACCCTACGAATTTCGTTACTCCAGCTTTAATATGAGCCGAGATCTTAAGGGGGTGGCGGAATCCGCCCCCCCCTCCAGTGCGCGTAATTATCAGAGGCCCTCCGGTGCGCGTGTTAAGCACATTACGCTATGGGTGCCGAATGGAAGGAATGCATCTATTAACGCGAATTTCTCTTGCACAATTTTGGCGTGGCAGAGCCGATGTTGCTTGGTGTTGCTCAAGGCTGGTACTTTATTTTGTTCGTGCCGCCGCTCGGCGGCCCTACGGATCCTCTAGGCAACAAATTTCGGCGCTTGTCGTGCATCGAGCCATGCCAGAACCTCAATAATGCCTTGAAAGCTTCATGTAAAATCTGAAAAATGACAGGGTTAGATATCTATAAAAGTAGTCGAGCTTGGCATCGTAAGGCAGCTGACTGTATGCCGATCTATTTGAGACCATTGGAAATTAATTCGCTAATATCGAACATCTGATATACAATTTAAAGGAATATAATGTGATAACTTAGGACGCAAATCCTGGAATTGAGTGCAAAAATGACAGGGTTAAAACTTCATGATTTATTCAAGATGATGCCAAAATGTAGCGCGTCCTATTTTCGTTTAGCTAAGAGCATTGGAAATTTTCAGCGCATCATACTGAAGATGTACGACGCGTTTTATTGCAAGAAGGTGATAGGCCAATTGCTCCCATTCCACTTTTAGGGAAAATCGACAGGGTGAAATTATTTAATAATAAAACGAACTACACATTACAGGAGAGATAGTTTCAATGTTGTTCAGATTTGACCATTGGAGGTTACTTGCACCTCCTCTAGAAACTAGAATATCGCATTAATCATAGCAAGCCCACTCCGGTGGTGTTCTTTCACAAAGCCACCACCAGAGCGGCGCCACCGGTATTATATTCGCTCATGACGCCTAGCGCGTTTCAGCTGTGATCTTTTTAGCTGTGATCTAGTCTTTTTTGTCGTTCTTTTTTGTTTGCTATCTGGGAGTTTCAATTGCGATATTTTACAGCCTCTGCCGATTTTTGGTGATTGTAGTACCGATTTCCTCACTGCTCGTGTCTTGTGTTTTACATTTTTGCAAACCTTAGTTGTCTTCTCTTTGAATATACCATCTGACGATGTAGCCGTTAGATGCTCCGAATGCCCATGAAATGTTTCAAAAAGGGTGATCCCGGTTAACGTGCATGAAATGTATTGTATTTTTCCACCATGCAACTGTGTTTAGATTTAGGCAATCGTTTCTCATTGCAAATATATAGCAGTCAAAATGGATAACTTCGTGGAATGACGTCATATTTATACGTCACCTTGCAGTACAAACCGATGGTCAGAAAAACCTGGCGGTGTCAAAATAATATATGTGGCCTAAGAAACCCCCTCGACCTGAATATAAGTACGATTTTGAATAGAAGCAAAATCTGATTGGTTTTGCTGCTGAACGGTACCATCCACTGAGTTGGCATGCAATGTTCAAGCAAACAGATTTATAATTCCCTGGAAGTTCCAAGTCTCTCCCGTCCCCTCCCATCCCCTCCTGTTTCGATCATGTGACCCTGTCAAAATTGTCGGAATTCTCTTCTGAAGAAAATGTAGATTTTCTCACAAGAAATCGATTGCCATTTCCCCGAAAAAAAATATTTCGGTCAGTTGGTTTTCGAGATCACCGTGGGTGAGATGGGGGATGGAGAACTATGTGCCAGGGGAAGATCTAGGAGCATTCATGTGGGATGGGCACTCTCCGGGTGTGCCCTTTCCTCGGAGAGCTGTCAGAAAGAAAGAGTCCAATGGATGGGCGCCTTCGGCAAAGAATTCGTTGGGCGAATGTAGAGGGGGCGGGGCGGGTGCACTCGAGCATACTGAATGGACAGTTTTTCTTAAACCTATTCCTCTGAGGGTGGCACTATTGGCGGGGGAATAGGATGAGCGGGAAATGGGTGCACTCAATCGTTCTCGGAGAGATTCTTTTCCCGGTCAGAGGGGTGCCTGCGACTTTTCCACGTAGTAGGTGCACATACCCCAGTGCTCCTTGCCTGGTTCCGCCCATGCTATGACCACCTAACTACACGGCGACCCGCCGGAGCCCTTTCGCGATTGTTTTGTTAACTATAAAAGTTATTCCGAGTTCTTGCTGGGATGGCTTTATGAACCAGGGTCCTATGGCTAAGCAGAGCCTGTTGCGTAAACCCTGGTCCCACCACCCGATCCATGAATTCCAGTTCAACGGCAGAATTTTGATCGAAAGTGTAACGTGCCGCCAATGCACCGACACGGCCGCCCGGTAGCTCGTCCCCGGCCTTATCGGGCCAGCTGCCAACTGACCCTCCCAGCCGGGGACTAAATGCGAGCGCGCGAAGTGACTCGAGCCCTGTGTTGCCAGGACAGGGGAGACCAGTGTAGGCCAGCGCTCTTACCAACTGAGCTACCGGGGAGGCAAACGAGGATGAATGTTAAAAGACCAGTGTATCTGTGGGCCAAGTGACGCTATAATTTCGGCGAACTCCCCGATCGTGTACGCCACCCATCTTGGCTGCACAATGGCACGAATTTGTTTTTATATTTTGAACGGTTGCCACCCGTGGAAAATGTTCTCAACTGTCGTACTATCCCGGATGGTATGAAGGAGCTGGAAAACGACTCTACGAACCACCTCGAGATTTTCTCCAAATACTTTCTCTCGCTTTTGATCACACGTTCTCCATGTGTCAATTAGACAACTTGAAGCCGTGCGCATTTCTGAAAAAAAAACTGTGCAGGAAATGTTAGTTAATACCGTTAATGGACGTTAATGTGCTTAACATGCTTCCAGTTCCGACGGAGATCTCAACTCGCCTTGGTGCCGGCTGCTTGAATCTGTTCGCTTCATCAATGCAGTTTGTTGTTTTGAAATTATGCAGGTGTGCCAGAAATTAGTCTAAGCATCTGTCGGTGGGACCAAAGCAGACCATATGACATCATCGGACAACGTCAGCATTCACCAGCTGGACGACAGCTGGACAGCTGGAGGACAGCTGGACAGCTGGACGACAGACGACAGCTGGACGACAGCTGGACGACATCCGAACGAACCGGATCCGGACCCGGATCCGGACCCGATCCGACGACATCCCAACGGAACAGCAATCCGACCACGCGTACCGTGATCTCGAGCCGCGGATTAAAACATCGATGGGCCCAACTGGTGTTCCGGCGATCGGCGCTGCCATGTACCGCCGGAGCATCGCTGCTGGCTCCCACCTCTGTCGATGGCGCTTTCGTGATCCAATTTGGGCGCTGATGTCAACCCTTCCTGTCGTTCCGGTCAGGTCCTCACACCATGTTTCGATTGGGGGTTAATATATGCCCCCCCCCATAATCTCCAAACTAAGCGTCGCACGAAAACGGAATAGGTGTCATCGGAAAGCGTTCGACGAGTAAGGCCAGAAATCACCCCATTTTCGCCTCAAAAGGTGACGTCACGTGTGTGTGTGTGTGTGGGGGGGGGTTATGTGGTCACGACTAATGTCATGTTTTTGGCTTTGGGAAGTTCATTTTGGGGAAGATTTTAAAAACAAATTGTATTTGGAATCAGAAATGGAAGACAAAATCGACTATGGTCTCAAAATGTTTCCCCACCCAAAAATCAAAATGTGATTTTTTCTCAAATTTGCACAACTTTCAGTATTTTCTTCTTTTTTCAAATGGGTCAGAACATCGAGAAACGTTGCTTTCAGTAAACGTAGTTTCATAAAAGAATCTTCGATTTTAGCCCAAGTGGGCAAATATGCGAAGCATAAGTTATGAAAAACGCAAAAATTCAAAAATTCCTCTCGGTCATTTTGTTACGTCCCTAAACATAACCAAACGCTGAAAGTTCCATTCAAATATTTTCACCCATTAAAGCGTGACGACCTGCTGAACATTTTTGGAGGTGACCTTACTTTTGACCTTGCCTAACACGGTGACCGTGGATAACCTGTCCTCAAGATATTCGCACAATATGTCAAATTGATGTGGGAAAGGGCATGCCAATTTTTGACGCACTGTTTTTATTTTCACTATCCGCGGAAAGCCTTAAGGTGGAAAGAACCCCCGAGACGGCGCGTGTTAGGTCATGACACAATGCTCGAAAACAACTTATCCTCTCTGCAAGGCCTATGTAATTTTAATTCGTTCTTATCTTCCCTACCTACACACATACCCATCGGCTCTTCGCCGAGTTATGCACAAATGTTCTAAATTCCGTAGGTACCTCCATCTTGAACAGTTTTCCTTTGTACTGCAACCGTTCCCTTGCAAGCAGATCGCCGAGCTCCCCGAATGGACAAGCTTTGGCGTAAAGGCAGGGATGCCGAAGGGTGGACATCAGATGTGATCGTGGAGGTTATGAACTGTGGAGGTTATGAACTGTGGAGGTTATGAACTGTGGAGGTTATGATACATCTCCGGGTCCACCAGCCAATGGACAGTATGTCATCGGCGGTGGTAGCACAGCTTCGGCCACCAGGTGGTCGCCGGAGCCTGGCGACGTCATGTATTGGCCGAATCGAATTACGGGAGGCAATGCCGCTCGTTACCGCTGCGCCAGGCGACGCCGACGTTGGTACACCGAACCAGACGCATTACGATGCTAATTGGATGCTATCGATGGATTGCGGGGGGGCGGTGTTGCATGGTTACCCTGGTGCAGAGGTGCAAAAAATGGGCCAATCGGATACCCTCTCTTGATTCCAAAGGCCAGTTTTGCTAACTATCACATGTCCTGCCTAGTGCATTTACCTCTGTATGCTTACATTATTGCGCACAGTACTGCCACTGAAGATGCAGATCACTACCTAATTACTCTTGGGAGTGCAAACATTGATTTTCCTCAGTTTCGTCCAGTCTCGAAGGAAAAGGCGCCACTTCAGCATGCTTGAGTGCACCCCCTCACCCGTTCAACGATTTTCTGCCGAATGCGTCGATCCAGGGACTTTCGCAGTGGTGGCCCTCCGATGAAATGGTGCTACTCCAGACAGGTGCCTCCACCCACTGAAAATGTATTGATCCACCCCTGCTACAATTTTGCCATGTATGCATGCAATTTTGGTAAGTATCTTCATTTGCAAGAAAGATCCATTTTTTCACAGTGGGGGCTGCTAATGTTCTCGACAAGATTGTGCTACCAAGGAGTTGCATTATCAGGTCTGTCTGCTACCCCGCCCGTCCCCCCCCGGAGGGTAAGAGGGCTGGGTACCATCACACCATCTTGGCACAGAGATGGTGGGTAGAATCATCTCTCGCATTTCCCTCTCTATCTTCTCTCTCTCTCTCTCTCTCTCTCTCTCTCTCTCTCTCTCTCTCTCTCTCTCTCTCTCTCTCTCTCTCTCTCTCTCTTTTTTTTTTTTTTTTTTTTTTCTTCTTCTCTTTTTTTTTTTTTTTTTTTTTTTTTTTTTTTTTTTTTTTTTTTTTTTTCTTTTTTTTTATATATATATATATATATATATATATATATATATATTTTTATATATATATATATATATATATATATATATATATATATATATATATATATATATATATATATATATATATATATATATATATATATATATATATATATATATATATATATATATATATATATATATATATATATATATATATATATATATATATATATATATATATATATATATATATATATATATATATATATATATATATATATATATATATTATTATTTTTTTTTTTTTTTCTCTCTCTCTCTCTCTCTCTCTCTCTCTCTCTCTCTCTCTCTCTCTCTCTCTCTCTCTCTCTCTCTCTCTCTCTCTCTCTCTCTCTCTCTCTCTCTCTCTCACACACACACACACACACACACTCCACCCGTAAGAGCATTAACCCGGCCTCGGTCCCTGGAGTGACGTTTTGAGCCCCCTGCGATTTTTCAGCATTTGCGGGAAAATGATGGCGTTCAGCACCGAAAACATCTGAGTACATTTTCCTTCATCGTTTTGGGGTTTGATGAGAAAATTTCAACCTCATATCATCTGAGGTCATTAACCTAGCTCAGGTTAAAGAGGACCACCTCAAAAAAAAATGTTTCAAATACGATAACTTATCCATATGAAGAAATATTAACATTAAATTTGTGACGTCAGTGCAATTGGCCAGTGGCTCCAAAAGGTATAGCTCGGATTTCTGTTCGAGGTTAATTCAGTGGCCTGAGGCTATGACAAATGTCCTATTTTAGGCAAAGTTTTCCATTTTTGTAATATTCATGCCTTCCAACATCATGTATGCATGAGCACATCACATCAGCATAAGCACACATCATGCATGCATAGCATGCATACATAAGCATCAGGGGAAGTTCCTTATCCAATCTGCTTGACCTCCGCCAAGTGGTTGAGGCCAAATCACGATAAAGTGCGCAATGTGGGCCGAACCTGTTTAGACACCGCTATTTTATGGTTTATTTTTAGCTTGCATGGCATAGCTAGTGTCAACGTTGCATTATAAGACCTAAGTAGTTACCCTAACATGCAGATATGAAATGTTTTGGAAACGTCTAATTTGCTTTTTAAAAACCGCTATTTGTGTTTTCAAAATTATCTCAAAATAACAGTCATGCAACTTTCGGGTCCTACTCATCGCGGGATTTCCGATGGTACCTGTTGTGTATCTGCCGGCTCAGCTGGCTCGGCCGGCCATAGCCTCGGGGCATGTGCGCGGTGGTGCCGGCCCGGCCGGGGTCGGCCAAGGTCAGATATTGTGCGGCGCCAGCGGGCGGCGGATGGCGGTCCCGGTGTGCGAGAAATACACCAGAGTGCTGACCGGATCATAGACAGAGACGTAACAGTACCTCTTTCGTATTCGTGCAACGCTTAGTTCGGAAGTGAAACGGGTGGTCTCTCAGGCCCCCCCCCCCCCCCGAGACGGGGTGTGAGGATCTGACCGGAAAGACATGGTTAAGCATGCACATAATCAATGGCTATATGTGTATGTGAATGGTGTATGATTTTACTGCGGCGTCATTACATAGCCAACACAGCAGCATCGTTGCATCCATGGGGAGCGGGAGTTCATCGAACAATAATGACGCTGGCTGTATGGCTCCATGGCCTCCGCTTTGTGGCGGGACGAAATGATGTAGAGCAATGGCGTGGCAATAACAGGGCGTTCGTGGTTCCTATGTCCACGTTCGCATTGATTGTATCACAACAGCGTTGACCTACACTGCATATGCGACATTGAATGATGTTTACAGATGCTGGCTGTGGCCAGGGGCGCGCTCAGGAGTTTGTGTGAAGCTGGCGCCCTTCCGGGAAAGTGCTCGAGTTCACCCTGCCTCGTCCCCGCTCAACGGATTTTTAGCCGGGAGCTTCTCTCGGAGCGGGATGGGCGCCTTTTGAAAGCAAAATGTGTCCTCCTGAGAGGAAAAGGCACCCCTTCGGTCAGGCCGCGAGCGAGCTCGGAGGTGCACCGCTGCCCAGGACGAGATGCTGTTCAGCGTTCGGAAGGCCGAAGGTCACCTCTGGGCGATGCGCTGCGCTTGTACGCGTCCTCCGGCCTTTGTGCGCTTCACATGTGATCAGCAACAATGCTTCAACTTGTCGCACGGCAGACGTCGCAACATCACGTCCTTTTCGTAAGCATTGGACGTGGACGTGTACGTGAACGTGCGGTTTTCACAAGGTTATCTGTACGTCATCATTCCTTCTGAGTCATTTTCCCCAAACATCTGTTCCTTGATGCTGTTTCTGCACCATCCCTTCCTCATGCATACATACATTCTCTATCGTCGTCATTCCTCCGTTCTACGCACATTCCTTCCTCATCAAATGGCACCATGCTGAGTTGTTGCTTGGATTTCGCCAGCCTGCCACCATATCGGGGTGATGTCGATAGTTTCAACACAATGTCGTGATGTCGGCTACTTGAACATCATGTTGTGATGATTTCGGCTGTTTCAACACCATGTCGTGGTGATGTCGGCTACTTGGACATCATGTTGTGATGTCGGCTGTTTCAACACCATGTCGTGGTGATGTCGATTGTTTCAACACCATGTCGTGATGATGTCGGCTGCTTAGACACCATGCTGTGGTGATGTCGACTGTTTTAACACCATGTCGTGGTGATGTCGGCTGTTTGGACACTATGGACGTAGTTGGCGGCTTTGCCAGCACCATTGACCTCCATTCTGCAGTGTTCCTGGGAGCTGTCCTGTTCCTTGTTGCCCTGTAGCAGGGGAGCAGGGTGTGACGTGTGTGAGGGTCGACGGTCGGAGGTGCACAGAGCTGCCTACTTGCCTACACTGTGGGCGAGTAGACACTCCTGAGACTCCTGAGCAACTCCTGAGTCTCCTGAGGCCCTCATTGCTGGGTGAGAGTGATTAAATCTGATCGATACGCCGTAAAGCCCAAATAACTAATGAACTGTTTCATTGTTTCATTAGACTATTTTCATTGGACTAATGAACTGTTTCTGTTTCATTGGATTTCCCCTACATCACGAGACAGACATGCAGGCAGCGTGTTACTACTGCCGTAGCACATTACTATTGCCTACACCATGCCCATCATGTAAACTACCGGCAAAGGCCAGAAAGAGCAAGTGAGACAGCATGAACGACTGGCTTCCGTGCGAGAGACATATCTCACCATCACGACACGTCCGAATCTGACACATCCGATTACGACACTTCCGTGTGAGAGACATATCTCACCATCACGACACCTCCGAATCTGACACATCCGATTAGGACACCCCTGATTGCGGACGTGTCGTGTGTGGGACGCCGAACGATCTCCGAGGAACTTACCGCCAAATCCTACCGTCTCGCTCGGGCGGCGAGCGGCGGCGCAACGGCCGTCGAAGCGCCAGAAATAGCCCGGCTGCGCTCGCTCCATTGGTCCGGTAACACTTCTGCCGCGGTGAGACTGTGACGGGGTGGGCGGCGGTGCTGGGGAGGGGGGCTGCTGCGCACCCCCGCATGACCGCCGGCTTGTCCTCTGGTTGACGCGGCGCGTGATGGGATTTGTGAAGTCTGCAGCTGCGCATGTCCACCGTTCGGCGCAATGCCGGTGGAATTCTGGAACACGGCTGGTGGTCGTGCCGAGGCTGGGTGGTTGTGATCGGCCAGACATCGAGCGGTGGTCGTGATCGGCCAGACACCGAGCGGTGGTCGTGATCGGCCAGACACCGAGCGGTGGTCGTGATCGGCCGGACACCGAGCGGTGGTCGTGATCGGCCAGACACCGAGCGGTGGTCGGGATCGGCCAGACACCGAGCGGTGGTCGGGATCGGCCAGACACCGAGCGGTGGTCGGGATCGGCCAGACACCGAGCGGTGGTCGGGGGAGCACCAACAGCGGACCACAGCTAAGGCTGACAATGGGCTGCAACAGCTGACTGCATCACATTACATTACATTGTCGCAGTCGGACGTTGGATGGGATTTCTCACGGATACCTTCCCACGATGGATGTGAGAAGAAAAAAAACTATTTCTGAATCATTCGTGATCCCGTTCGGAATAATTGATTAGATTATAAAGGCATCGCATCCTATCAGCAATTCCTTCAGGCTGACTGTTCCGCTAAAATATTTAGAAAGTACATTTTGCGGTAGACAAATAATGTTGCTATTTGCATGCTAATTGTGTTTGGCAGATGTGATTCATTACTACTGGACACAGTGTTGACAGCGGCGCATTTGTCGCAATGCCCTTTGTCCGGAGGGCATTGCGATCGGAGCCTGCGACCGGCATTGCGATCCAGAATCGCATTGCGATTAGCGCTGTTATCGGATAATGTCTAATTGCTCAACTTTTTAGATTGGGCACCATGTGACAGACATGCAGGATTACTGTAAAAGTACAATGATCGTTTGGCACCTGACGGTTGTTGTGGTGGCGGCCCGCCTCGTGACCTCGTGACTTCTATCGGGGCTGGCCAGGTCACGAAAGCCTTGTTTTCTCCCGATGGTCAGGCCTGCCATCTTCTCGACTGCCAAATAAGGTGATTTGGTGTCTGCTCGTCAATTGATTACTCTGTCACATCGAACTCTCTTCGAGCAGCACGTCTTCATGGAACTTTAAACGTGATGGCTTTCTCCCGAATCAGTGGTCCTGTTGCCACATCTCTGCAGTCTGCTGCTTTGCCAGGCATTCAGTGAGGGTCTGCTATTCTGATAGAAATACCACAGTAGATAATGCGCCGTCGTTTCGAAGAAGTTTCAATTTGATTTCGCTTATTGTTTGGGGAGATGGGATTCGACCATATTACTTATCTCCGGCTGGTGATTTTGTTCATTTCCCGTGCATTTTGAATGTCGGCAGTGTATAATACTGCGGCTGTTCTCCGTTGTTCGTGCAGTTTCGATGACGGCACCGCCATTTTTGTTGTTGTCATTCTTGTCAGCGCTGTTGGAATAAAGAAGACGAAGAACCTTGGATTATTTTATGACGCATTCGAGACCGCTGGCCTACATAGAGTCGCCAAGCTCCCATGCTGATTGGCCGCCGGTGGATTCGACAATCCCGCCGCTTGCCGGATTCGAACCCACGATCTCACAATCAAAAGTCTAACGCCCTACCGACCGACCTACCGCGACCCCCGGCGCTGTGGGAATGAACGCATTTAGCCTTGTCGGCCCGATGAGCTGTCCGGGGAAACTCTCCTGCTGAAAGTGGCAACAACACGTGGCTGAGTGTGCTTCCGTGAAAAAAAAATTGTTTGCCTCACAACTTAAACATTATAATTATTTTAGAGCGACAGGATCGGCTCTTGTTGTGAGGGCGGATCTAGCCGGCTGCATGACGTACAGCAGCACCGGAGCACTCCAGTTGCAGTCCAGACGAACGTGTTCTACCTAACAAATCCCTAACTCCCTAATCAATACTGGAATGTTGGGAGAGACCAGCCCATCCACCGCCACAATGAAGAAGAGTTGCTTCACTCTCCAATTGAGTTCACATCCATCATTCAGAGTGCCTCTTCCGAACTGATTGTCAAAGGTCAACACTTCAGTTCATCCCGCACACATCCCGCACACCCGTCCTCCAGCCCAACGTATGTATGTATGTATGTATGTATGTGCATGTACGTATGGATGTATGTGTATGTATGTATGTATGTATGCATGTTACATACACGTGTGCTTACATGTATGTATGTATGCATGTATGTATGTATGTATGTATGTATGTATGTATGTATGTATGTATGTATGTATGTATGCATGTATGCATGTATGTATGTATGTATGTATGTATGTATATATGATGTATGTATATATGTATATATGTATATATGTATATATGTATATATGTGTGACAGAAGAGTTATTTCTGCCCGTGCAACTGGCGTCGCCGAAGAGGTAAATGTGCGCTGTTGGCTGCGACCGTTCATTGGACACTCAGTCCGTAAACACTGCGGTGATAGTCCAGTACCTCGTTGTTATTTGCACGGCACGTACGGGCACACGAGAGATAACCACGTCTTGTCGGAAACCCAGTTCTCAGTTCGATCGGCGCTCGGTCCGTCCCCACACCAAACCAGATCACGATGAGGTAGTCACCTGAGATGTTGGACGGGAGCGATGGTAACAGCTCGGCGTCCGGTGATGGTCTGACCTCACGGGGGTCCTGGCCCCGGGTATTTATGCAAGTGCGTATATATACTACCGGAAAAAGCCGGCATGCTGACGCACCCTGACCTTTGCCCGGGTGGAAGCACGTGTGCAACGCATTGTGACGATGAGTTACTGAATAAGATGGCCGACGTGCGCCTGTTTTATGTGGGCTGTCAGGGTCTATAATTGATTCAGTTCCGTGTGCGTTTATGTAATCTAACCGAGGCTCGTATTTTGACAGCTTGCTGGTGACGTATTGCTTACGTTAATTGTGCGACCCTGCACCCGCAGTGTTTGGATAGCCGGGCTGTCGGCGTACATTATTTCCGAGCGGAGCTCGCGTGGCGCGTATGTAGGTGAATAACGAAACGCGTGTTCGTGGCGCGCGTGATTGCTACAATAACTGCTACATATGTATGTATGTATGTATGTATGTATGTATGTATGTATGTATGTATGTATGTATGTATGTATGTATGTATGTATGTATGTATGCATGCATGTATGTATGCATGTACATATATGCCCAGTGTTCTCCGTTATGTATTCAATCAGTCAATTCCCAAAATGTGATATACCTAAAATATGATTGGTTGCAATAATGAATAGCAACTGAGCCATCAAGGACACGTCATACTTCAACTAGCAAGATTAGCAAAACAAACGAAATCAACATATTACACAAAATGTTGATCACGATTTCCGTCAGCGCCATCATATTTGAAATGAACCTACAATTTCACTTCAGATCACAGGTTCATTTCTCTAAGCCATGTGATCACATGTGCAGTTCTCTAATTATGTGATCGCATGTTCAGTTCTCTAAGCTCGTCCGTTTGTAACGATTTGGTTATCAAAGCCAAATTGACGCCGTTTGATCTGCTTTCATTTTCCTAGCATAGGTACCATTGTGCAGCACAGTATCCCATGCGGAATGTCCACATGCGCAGTGTTCCAAGAACGTGAATAATGAAGTCACATGAAGGTTGTACAAATGATGTTTCCTGGCACAGCCTACATACACTGTGACAGCGAAGGGTGGCTTGCAATCGGTGTTCGACTCTACGTCCATATAAATGATGCTCTGCATGTGGAAATAAAGCATAATTGTACTTTTTGTGTGATGTTAGTACGGTCGAATATGGTCAGACTGCATCGTTGTCATGTTTGATAGCATTCAGTACGTGTTGCAAGTAACCAACAGATGTTCTGAAGTAAAATTACGCCGCTACACGGAAATAAGCTACGACACCATGATGATCATAAAATGTTCAAACCTTGTTGACAAGTTCTTATCATCTGATGTATGTTTCGTTGTTCTATCCCATCGTTATTCGATTGTGCGCTGCTTAGTACAGTGCAGTAATGTGCAATAATGTGCAATATGCGGGGAGTGCCCAAAACGCGAACAATGAAACCACAGGAAGATTGAGAAAATATTCATGTTTTCCCTGACACGCCATGTATGCCGTTAGAAAAACGCGTGTGTTTGCATTACAATAGGGATTCGACTGTACGGCCATGCAAATGATGCCTACAGGTAGAATGAAGGCATAATTGTACTTCTTGTTGTGAGGCCAGCATGATCAGATGTTTCCATTACCAGACCACTAGATATTCCGAAGTAAAATTACGTCGTCACGCGTAGATAGGCCTATGGATGACCTATCTGTAATACCTTCTGACCGGCGGTGACAGTCCGCTGTATCCAAGGTGTCATGCTGCACTGTTAGTGCGGTACGTACTGATTGCCTGCAGTCGACTTACCCACGGGCGAATGCGCCACTTTGGACGTACCTCCCTCTCTCTCTCTCTCTCTCTCTCTCTCTCTCTCTCTCTCTCTCTCTCTCTCTCTCTCTCTCTCTCTCTCTCTCTCTCTCTCTCTCTCTCTCTCTCTCTCTCTCTCTCTCTCTCTCTCTCTCTCTCTCTCTCTCTCTCTCTCTCTCTCTCTCTCTCTCTCTCTCTCTCTCTCTCTCTCTCTCTCTCTCTCTCTCTCTCTCTCTCTCTCTCTCTCTCTCTCTCTCTCTCTCTCTCTCTCTCTCTCTCTCTCTCTCTCTCTCTCTCTCTCTCTCTCTCTCTCTCTCTCTCTCTCTCTCTCTCTCTCTCTCTCTCTCTCTCTCTCTCTCTCTCTCTCTCTCTCTCTCTCTCTCTCTCTCTCTCTCTCTATCTCTCTCTCTCTCTCTCTATATATATATATATATATATATATCTATCTCTCTCTCTTATATATATATATTTTTATATATATATATATATATATATTTTTTTTTGTATATATTTATATATATATATATATATATATATATATATATATATATATATATATATTTTTATATTATATATATATATATATATATTTTTTTTTTTATTATATTTATTATTTTATTTTTTTTTATTTTTTTTATTTTTATTTTATATATATGTATATATATATATATCTCTCTCTCTCTCTCTCTCTCTCTCTCTCTCTCTCTCTCTCTCTCTCTCTCTCTCTCTCTCTCTCTCTCTCTCTCTAGCTTTTTAGCTACCTAACCCTGTCTCACTAATTCACTCACTTTTTCTCTTTCTCTCCTTCTATCTTTCTCACTCTCCTTCTCGCCCTCCTCTATCTCCCCTTTCATTCCTTCATAGGTAACATTGCTGAATAGCCATTGAGCGGGTTGATTGCTTAACTTTATGTATGTGCTAAATGCTAATCGTTCGATTGTGCATATTTTTATGGAAGTTTTTTTTGTAATGAATGTGTCATGTCTTGCACTGTATATTTTTTTTAGCTCGTATTTTTGCCGTACATTGTGCCAATTCTGACTAGAAAACTTGTTCACTCTTTGCTTGCTCACGAAGAAGGTATGACACCGAAACATCGAGCATTGTGATAAATGAATATCTTCACCTTGATACTAAAAAACTAATACAGTTACAGGCCATCCTACTCTGCAACAAGACAAAATTAAATGCTATTTCATGCTACCTGTCACCGCATCTGTTTCAGCATGTGACGGTCCGGCAAGGTCCGATACTTTGCTGGACACTTGTTTCACCTCTGTAGACCGCTTTATTTTGTAACACCGCCAGGTCGCCAAAGGAGGCACCATCAGATATGCCGAGCGGCGGCTGGCGGTTGGCGTCTGCTGGCTGAGCGTGGTAGTCAGCAAACCTTTGGGAGACGAGTTGTAACCTGCCCCCCCCCCCGGGGGGACGAGTAGTCTAGGGGTAAATTTCCCGTCTCACAATCGAAAGATTGTGGGTTCGAGTCTCACCTGTCGCTACTCTTCGCCCGCGGCCAATCGGCGTGAGAGATTGGCGACGCTACATGACTCAACGGTCGATGTGTTGTAAAACCAATAATCCCCCCCCACCGCCCCTGGTTCCTTGTCTCTCATTGCTGTTTTTTGTGTGCTGAAATCGCCAAAACATTGTCAGTGTAGTTTGCATGAGCGTGGACATGAGCAGTCGTCTTAATATATAAAACACTTGTAATATCCAGGTCGAAAATAATACCTCCGTGTATTTGAGGAGCTGGGGTGGTAATGACATATCCATTTGCAATGTATCTATATCAGCATGCTAGTATTTATGAAACCAATTCCTCGTAGAAGTGGACACGATTGTCCCGGATTAATTCTCCTCTCAACAGCTTCAGCAACACTTATTTCATCTCACTGCAGCCACCTCTACCCACAAACATGCGGGTTGATTGCAGCGTCAGAAACACTGGGCAGCGTCAGCACTGTTTCGCTCGGGAGAACCTGCGGCCGTCTGAAGCGACGGCAGCCCAACTACGGCAACACACTGCACGTATGTATATCATCACACAATACTTTGGCTGGAACACACGCGACAACAATTCGTAGTGGCCTGGACATTGACACCGCAGGTCTTGAGATGACCTGCCCACATGTCGCTGGCACACTCACACCGAACACCACTGGCACCCGGCACGCTAAAGATGCCCTGGCACCCTTGCACCGATGATGACGTCATCGACGACGTCATTATCGGTGGCGAAAAGAAGATGCCACTCTGGCTTCTGTGTGGCGCGTTTGGGCGCTCGCGGCCTGTCATATACAACGACTAGAGATGTCTCATAGCAGGCTGAGAAGCACACTTGATTACTCGCCAACGCTTCCAACGTTCCACGGACCGACCGTACGCCGCAAATGCGACGATTAAACGGCATATCACTTAACCGCCGGACAGGGTGGCTGATACACGGCAATATGGTAATGATGCACACAGTGGCGCAGCCAGGATTTTCTTCAGGGGGACTGACCCTCCCCCCCCCCCCACACAAAAAAAAAGAGAAAAAAGTCAACAAACATTGCATGCATTTGACATGCTTCGCGCGACGTAAGTATCAGGTTTTAGTGATGAAAATCTCAAAATGTTTTGCTTGATCTTGTATATTTTTGGTTTCTAAGGGGGCGGCCTCCCAAACCCTTGCTGCGCCTCTGTACAGACAAGATTATTAGACATTTGATACTCCACACGAAGGACACCCACCGTAATGATTAGTTACTCTAGGTAATACAGCATTTAAAAAGCACACGGACATATTCGGGCGCCCATAACCGGCGGCATAGCACATTTACATTCACAGTACATGACGTCACAGTTTGGGCACCCAGGAGTGCGGATGTCGGCCGCGGATTGGCTGATGGAGGCAGTTGTGGCGGCCGAGAACCCGGATGATACACAGAGGCAAACACGAATCGGACTACGAGCTCATCAGTGGCCAAGCCTGCCAACGGTGTCGGAGATCAGAGAGGCCCAGCTTCCTAATACGTCGATAACTTTAACACGTTACAAATTGCAGTTCAAATAACAAGTCAGGTAAGTCAGGAAAGCGCGAGTGCCACCACTAAATATCGGAAAATAATACGTCATCTGGCTTAAAAAGCTTCACAGTCTTTCAAGTCGAAAAATATTCTTGATTCCGACGTCCTTATAAAAGATTCCTAACGTCGTCTAGACAAGAGGAAACGCAAGTGAACATGGACCTGGGATAGTGGGCCGCGTCTGAAAGTTTCCCATGGAGCTCCAGACCTGTCAATCTCAGACTGGCTCCCAGAGAACTCCAGACCTGTCAATCTCAGACTGGCTCCAAGGGAACTCCAGACCTGTCCATCTCAGACTGACTCCCAGGGAACTCCAGACCTGTCAATCTCAGACTGACTCCCACGGAACTCCAGACCTGTCAATCTCAGACTGGCTCCCAGGGAACTCCAGACCAGTCAATGTTTCAAATTATGTACGGTGCTGCACGGTGGGAAATTCAGGTGTCCGACCATATCGGAGCCTACGTCATCCCATCATGATGACAGCTGCCGCCTCGATGCAGGGTCGGTTCTCCGAGCTGACCTTTCCCTGACCTTTGCACTCCGAACATGTTCCCACTGACTATCCAACTACAGCAGTAACAACGCCACTGGTCGACTCGGCTGCCGCTACATTTCCTGCTCTACTCCTATTTCAAGTGATCAGATATGCATCCGACTGGAGGTCGTCGAACTGCGGCGGGCCGTGGCTACCGTAAAGCAGTCCGGCATTTGTCAGCCAAGTGTCAGTTCAGGTAGCCATCAGCTATCACTTCGGATGTGAAGTCCACGAATCTCCTCAGAGCGGGGTTCTCAAATCTCCGCATAGGTCTCCGCTTAGGGCTCGTCAGCATCCACATCTTCGGTGGCGGTTTGCCAGTCAGTGACTACATCGCACGTTTGTGGTCCACACGTCGGGCAGACACAGACCAAGAGGTGTGTGGCTCGCACCTCGAGCAAGCAGTCGATGATTCACGTGACGGGCGGCATCGTTTCGAGTCAAAAGCCAGCGTGTCGCACACGTCCCGAACGAGGAGTGTGTGGTTCACATCTCGTGCCACACGTCGGTGGTTCACATCTCCAACAAGAGGACTATGATTCACATCTGGCGCCGGAGGTCTGCGACGCGCATCTCCAGCCAGAGGTGCACACCTCGAACAAACGATCTGCGATCCGCATCGGGACCCAAAGGTCGGCGGATCGCATCCCGTCCGACGCGTCCGCGTTTTCCGTCTGGAGCGCGACACCGACGCCTCAAATCTCCGGCCAGAGGTCACTCAGCTCGATGTCGTCGGGCAGCTCGTCGAGTCGAGGCACCAGGTCGGCGGTCATCAGGTCGGAGGTCATCAGGTCGGAGGTGATGCCCAGGGAGCCGAGCCCATCCGGACCGGCCGGGTACTCGCGATCTTTGCCCCGCATGTCACACACGACGTTGGTCAGCGCCATGATGTAGTTCTTGGCCAGCGTGAGCGTCTCGATTTTGGAGAGCTTCTTCTGCGTCTGCACGTGCGGAATCACCTGGCGGAGACCCTGCGGGAAGGGGCGGTGGCGGGTCACACGGGGCGACTCGGCTGCGGGAAGGGGCGGTGGCGGGTCACACGGGGCGACTCGGCTGCGGGAAGGGGCGGTGGCGGGTCACACGGGGCGACTCGGCTGCGGGAAGGGGCGGTGGCGTGTCACACGGGACGACTCGGCTGCGGGAAGGGGCGGTGGCGGGTCACACGGGACGACTCGGCTGCGGGAAGGGGCGGTGGCGGGTCACACGGGGCGACTCGGCTGCGGGAAGGGGCGGTGGCGGGTCACACGGGGCGACTCGGCTGCGGGAAGGGGCGGTGGCGGGTCACACGGGGCGACTCGGCTGCGGGAAGGGGCGGTGGCGGGTCACACGGGGCGACTCGGCTGCGGGAAGGGGCGATGGCGGGTCACACGGGGCGACTCGGCTGCGGGAAGGGGCGGTGGCGGGTCACACGGGGCGACTCGCCTGCGGGAAGGGGCGATGGCGGGTCACACGGGGCGACTCGGCTGCGGGAAGGGGCGGTGGCGGGTCACACGGGGCGACTCGCCTGCGGGAAGGGGCGGTGGCGGGTCACACGGGACGACTCGGCTGCGGGAAGGGGCGGTGGCGGGTCACACGGGGCGACTCGGCTGCGGGAAGGGGCGGTGGCGGGTCACACGGGGCGACTCGGCTGCGGGAAGGGGCGGTGGCGGGTCACACGGGGCGACTCGGCTGCGGGAAGGGGCGGTGGCGGGTCACACGGGACGACTCGGCTGCGGGAAGGGGCGGTGGCGGGTCACACGGGGCGACTCGGCTGCGGGAAGGGGCGGTGGCGGGTCACACGGGGCGACTCGCCTGCGGGAAGGGGCGGTGGCGGGTCACACGGGGCGACTCGGCTGCGGGAAGGGGCGGTGGCGGGTCACACGGGGCGACTCGGCTGCGGGAAGGGGCGGTGGCGGGTCACACGGGGCGACTCGGCTGCGGGAAGGGGCGGTGGCGGGTCACACGGGACGACTCGGCTGCGGGAAGGGGCGGTGGCGGGTCACACGGGGCGACTCGGCTGCGGGAAGGGGCGGTGGCGGGTCACACGGGACGACTCGGCTGCGGGAAGGGGCGATGGCGGGTCACACGGGGCGACTCGGCTGCGGGAAGGGGCGGTGGCGGGTCACACGGGGCGACTCGGCTGCGGGAAGGGGCGGTGGCGGGTCACACGGGGCGACTCGGCTGCGGGAAGGGGCGGTGGCGGGTCACACGGGGCGACTCGGCTGCGGGAAGGGGCGGTGGCGGGTCACACGGGACGACTCGGCTGCGGGAAGGGGCGGTGGCGGGTCACACGGGGCGACTCGGCTGCGGGAAGGGGCGATGGCGGGTCACACGGGGCGACTCGGCTGCGGGAAGGGGCGGTGGCGGGTCACACGGGGCGACTCGCCTGCGGGAAGGGGCGATGGCGGGTCACACGGGGCGACTCGGCTGCGGGAAGGGGCGATGGCGGGTCACACGGAACGACTCGGCTGCGGGAAGGGGCGGTGGCGGGTCACACGGGGCGACTCGGCTGCGGGAAGGGGCGGTGGCGGGTCACACGGGGCGACTCGGCTGCGGGAAGGGGCGGTGGCGGGTCACACGGGGCGACTCGGCTGCGGGAAGGGGCGATGGCGGGTCACACGGGGCGACTCGGCTGCGGGAAGGGGCGATGGCGGGTCACACGGGGCGACTCGGCTGCGGGAAGGGGCGATGGCGGGTCACACGGGGCGACTCGGCTGCGGGAAGGGGCGGTGGCGGGTCACACGGGGCGACTCGGCTGCGGGAAGGGGCGGTGGCGGGTCACACGGGGCGACTCGGCTGCGGGAAGGGGCGGTGGCGGGTCACACGGGGCGACTCGGCTGCGGGAAGGGGCGGTGGCGGGTCACACGGGGCGACTCGGCTGCGGGAAGGGGCGGTGGCGGGGGGCGACTCGGCTCGGGAAGGGGCGGTGGGGGACACGGGCGACTCGGCTGCGGGAAGGGGCGGTGGCGGGTCACACGGGGCGACTCGGCTGCGGGAAGGGGCGGTGGCGGGTCACACGGGGCGACTCGGCTGCGGGAAGGGGCGGTGGCGGGTCACACGGGGCGACTCGGCTGCGGGAAGGGGCGGTGGCGGGTCACACGGGGCGACTCGGCTGCGGGAAGGGGCGGTGGCGGGTCACACGGGGCGACTCGGCTGCGGGAAGGGGCGGTGGCGGGTCACACGGGGCGACTCGGCTGCGGGAAGGGGCGGTGGCGGGTCACACGGGGCGACTCGGCTGGGGCGGGGGGAACGGGGCGACTGTGGGGAGGGGCGGTGGCGGGTCACACGGGGCGACTCGGCTGCGGGAAGGGGCGGTGGCGGGTCACACGGGACGACTCGGCTGCGGGAAGGGGCGGTGGCGGGTCACACGGGGCGACTCGGCTGCGGGAAGGGGCGGTGGCGGGTCACACGGGGCGACTCGCCTGCGGGAAGGGGCGGTGGCGGGTCACACGGGGCGACTCGGCTGCGGGAAGGGGCGGTGGCGGGTCACACGGGGCGACTCGGCTGCGGGAAGGGGCGGTGGCGGGTCACACGGGGCGACTCGGCTGCGGGAAGGGGCGGTGGCGGGTCACACGGGACGACTCGGCTGCGGGAAGGGGCGGTGGCGGGTCACACGGGGCGACTCGGCTGCGGGAAGGGGCGGTGGCGGGTCACACGGGACGACTCGGCTGCGGGAAGGGGCGATGGCGGGTCACACGGGGCGACTCGGCTGCGGGAAGGGGCGGTGGCGGGTCACACGGGGGCGACTCGGCTGCGGGAAGGGGCGGTGGCGGGTCACACGGGGCGACTCGGCTGCGGGAAGGGGCGGTGGCGGGTCACACGGGGCGACTCGGCTGCGGGAAGGGGCGGTGGCGGGTCACACGGGACGACTCGGCTGCGGGAAGGGGCGGTGGCGGGTCACACGGAGCGACTCGGCTGCGGGAAGGGGCGATGGCGGGTCACACGGGGCGACTCGGCTGCGGGAAGGGGCGGTGGCGGATCACACGGGGCGACTCGCCTGCGGGAAGGGGCGATGGCGGGTCACACGGGGCGACTCGGCTGCGGGAAGGGGCGATGGCGGGTCACACGGAACGACTCGGCTGCGGGAAGGGGCGGTGGCGGGTCACACGGGACGACTCGGCTGCGGGAAGGGGCGGTGGCGGGTCACACGGAGCGACT
This sequence comes from Ashinkailepas kermadecensis, assembly GCA_034440615.1. NCBI lineage: Eukaryota > Metazoa > Arthropoda > Thecostraca > Neolepadidae > Ashinkailepas > Ashinkailepas kermadecensis. The sequence goes on from JAOTOM010004964.1 coordinate 593,872, forward strand.
CGGCTGCGGGAAGGGGCGATGGCGGGTCACACGGGGCGACTCGGCTGCGGGAAGGGGCGGTGGCGGATCACACGGGGCGACTCGCCTGCGGGAAGGGGCGATGGCGGGTCACACGGGGCGACTCGGCTGCGGGAAGGGGCGATGGCGGGTCACACGGAACGACTCGGCTGCGGGAAGGGGCGGTGGCGGGTCACACGGGGCGACTCGGCTGCGGGAAGGGGCGGTGGCGGGTCACACGGGGCGACTCGCCTGCGGGAAGGGGCGGTGGCGGGTCACACGGGGCGACTCGGCTGCGGGAAGGGGCGATGGCGGGTCACACGGGGCGACTCGGCTGCGGGAAGGGGCGATGGCGGGTCACACGGGGCGACTCGGCTGCGGGAAGGGGCGATGGCGGGTCACACGGGGCGACTCGGCTGCGGGAAGGGGCGATGGCGGGTCACACGGGGCGACTCGGCTGCGGGAAGGGGCGATGGCGGGTCACACGGGGCGACTCGGCTGCGGGAAGGGGCGATGGCGGGTCACACGGGGCGACTCGGCTGCGGGAAGGGGCGATGGCGGGTCACACGGGGCGACTCGGCTGCGGGAAGGGGCGATGGCGGGTCACACGGGACGACTCGGCTGCGGGAAGGGGCGGTGGCGGGTCACACGGGACGACTCGGCTGCGGGAAGGGGCGGTGGCGGGTCACACGGGGCGACTCGGCTGCGGGAAGGGGCGGTGGCGGGTCACACGGGGCGACTCGCCTGCGGGAAGGGGCGGTGGCGGGTCACACGGGACGACTCGGCTGCGGGAAGGGGCGGTGGCGGGTCACACGGGGCGACTCGGCTGCGGGAAGGGGCGGTGGCGGGTCACACGGGGCGACTCGCCTGCGGGAAGGGGCGGTGGCGGGTCACACGGGACGACTCGGCTGCGGGAAGGGGCGATGGCGGGTCACACGGGACGACTCGGCTGCGGGAAGGGGCGGTGGCGGGTCACACGGGACGACTCGGCTGCGGGAAGGGGCGGTGGCGGGTCACACGGGGCGACTCGGCTGCGGGAAGGGGCGGTGGCGGGTCACACGGGGCGACTCGCTTGCGGGAAGGGGCGGTGGCGGGTCACACGGGGCGACTCGCCTGAGGGAAGGGGCGGTGGCGGGTCACACGGGGCGACTCGGCTGCGGGAAGGGGCGGTGGCGGGTCACACGGGGCGACTCGGCTGCGGGAAGGGGCGGTGGCGGGTCACACGGGGCGACTCGGCTGAGGGAAGGGGCGGTGGCGGGTCACACGGGGCGACTCGGCTGCGGGAAGGGGCGGTGGCGGGTCACACGGGGCGACTCGCCTGCGGGAAGGGGCGGTGGCGGGTCACACGGGGCGACTCGGCTGCGGGAAGGGGCGGTGGCGGGTCACACGGGGCGACTCGCCTGCGGGAAGGGGCGGTGGCGGTCACACGGGGCGACTCGGCTGCGGGAAGGGGCGGTGGCGGGTCACACGGGACGACTCGGCTGCGGGAAGGGGCGGTGGCGGGTCACACGGGGCGACTCGGCTGCGGGAAGGGGCGGTGGCGGGTCACACGGGGCGACTCGGCTGCGGGAAGGGGCGGTGGCGGGTCACACGGGGCGACTCGGCTGCGGGAAGGGGCGGTGGCGGGTCACACGGGGCGACTCGGCTGCGGGAAGGGGCGGTGGCGGGTCACACGGGACGACTCGGCTGCGGGAAGGGGCGGTGGCGGGTCACACGGGGCGACTCGGCTGCGGGAAGGGGCGGTGGCGGGTCACACGGGACGACTCGGCTGCGGGAAGGGGCGATGGCGGGTCACACGGGGCGACTCGGCTGCGGGAAGGGGCGGTGGCGGGTCACACGGGGCGACTCGGCTGCGGGAAGGGGCGGTGGCGGGTCACACGGGGCGACTCGGCTGCGGGAAGGGGCGGTGGCGGGTCACACGGGGCGACTCGGCTGCGGGAAGGGGCGGTGGCGGGTCACACGGGACGACTCGGCTGCGGGAAGGGGCGGTGGCGGGTCACACGGGGCGACTCGGCTGCGGGAAGGGGCGGTGGCGGGTCACACGGGGCGACTCGCCTGCGGGAAGGGGCGGTGGCGGGTCACACGGGGCGACTCGGCTGCGGGAAGGGGCGGTGGCGGGTCACACGGGGCGACTCGGCTGCGGGAAGGGGCGGTGGCGGGTCACACGGGACGACTCGGCTGCGGGAAGGGGCGATGGCGGGTCACACGGGGCGACTCGGCTGCGGGAAGGGGCGGTGGCGGGTCACACGGGGCGACTCGGCTGCGGGAAGGGGCGGTGGCGGGTCACACGGGGCGACTCGCCTGCGGAGAGGGGCGGTGGCGGGTCACACGGGACGACTCGGCTGCGGGAAGGGGCGGTGGCGGGTCACACGGGGCGACTCGGCTGCGGAGAGGGGCGGTGGTCGGGAAGCTCACCGAACATGGAAGCCCTCCAGTTGATCAGCGAGACGCATCATTTATAAGGAAAATGGTCGGCACAAGAGATGTCGGTTGAAGGATGAAAGGCAGGAGATCCCGCAACGACAACTTGATACGGACGACAGTATCAGCAGAGAAGGTCTTGGCGTTGTGGCGGGCACATCACCAAATGGGGACATGTGGGGACCTGTAGGATCTGGGTGCCATTGCCGGAGGTGTCACCCCCGCCCCCTCCCCATCCATTCCGCAAGTTGCTGAGATGGAACCAAGCCATCATCTTGTGAAAGAATGTTTAGCTGAAAGAATACATTGGTTCCATGGTACAGCTCATAGCAACCAGGTTGATGGCGTAGTTGCATGACAGCCTGAAGGACACCCCCTCGCCCTCACAGTCACCTTCATTCACTCAAGCTCCAGTTTGTTATAATGCTTCTCTCGCCGTACCAGCATCTAATGAAATGTTTAGCAAACATGTGTTTCAGTTTTCGTGTACTAGACAACACATCTTGTGATAAATTAACCGCACATGATAAACTGTCATTATATTTTACTGTCTACGTTTACCTGAGATGCTTACATATTCTGTTCAGCTGCAGATGCGCCATACCGCGGCACTAAGTAGATAAGAAAGTGGACAGCTGCCTAGGCGGCATACAGGAAGACAATGACAAGGTTTTAGTGGAGCTGTCTGCCACCTGGTATGAGAGGGTCACCTAGTATTTGTTGCTTCAGAAGACCAGTTATTTCCAATGCTCGGTTGCCGAGTGGCCACCTACGCGTCAACGCGCTTTATCTGTCTCGTGTTTTATCTGTGTCGTGTTTTACCCTTGTCGTTGAGGTGGAGAACTGAACACCCATTTGATGCACACCTCCGAAATACATGTCATGATATGAATGCTGCCCACGCCCTGGGAAGGCACTTTGCCATCGTCTTCTCCGATGCAGGGTGGATGTGGGTTGTTGTGACCCCTGTAGGGTTTTCAAACGAGAGTGCTGCAAGCCCAGGGTGTCGCGTGTCACGAAATAGCTCGATTCGCACCGAACGTTTGTGCTTGTTGATGATTGATGCGTGTTGCTGGTTCATTTCCCAGGTCAGCTTAGAGGTAAAGTTGTCGCAAAATAGAGTGATTCATTCTAAATCAAATAACTCGGCAAATCATTACTAGTGTAAACACAATAACCGACACATATTTCAAACATAAACCATAGCTTTCTCCTTAGTATCATGCATTATGGATGCACAATATGGATCATGCAATATGGATGTGCAATGTATTATATTTTGACCCATAAGTCAAGGTCATAGTGTTGAAATAAATTTTGGAATTCCCGAAGTCGCGACCGTAAGCACTATTGTCTGTACTGACGGATAAAAATGGACATTACAATTCTGCGTCGGTGTCAAGCTATCCCCGGAGTGACGATCACACTGAAAAATGTCACTCAAGTTCAAGGTCGGTCCACGGCCACCAATGATATGGAAAACGTTAATGACCTATGTAAGCGGGTTAGGTGAGTTGTACATTACCCTACCACACCCAACATGAGACAGTTATCGGTCCATCAGTGATTACTTCACAACAAGGCCATGGAAGGAAGCCCCATATATATACATATATATATATATATATATATATATATATATATATATATATATATATATATATATATATATATATATAAGCGTACGTAGAAGTAAAATCATGGCAATTGCACAAGGAAACGCAATATGAATTGGGAAATGAAATGCAATGCCTGCGATTTGTGGTTCTTCAGACTGCGTGTGGTACTGGACGCATTGGATGCAAAAGAAGCGTGGATGCAAATGCATCCACAAACAAGCTGAGGTTGTGCACGACAATGCACGCAAGACCATAATGGAGAACGCACCCGTGGGTTGGGTGTGGCCGACCACGACCATGAGGGAAAAGGCACCCGTGGGTTGGGTGTGGCCGACCACGACCATGAGGGAAAAGGCACCCGTGGGTTGGGTGTGGCCGACGCTTCCTAAGCTTTCGTCGACAAAGGATGATTTCTAGTTGTCGACATATCACTATCGCTTCGGCCTTATTTTGCACCATCTTGTTGCGATCTTCAACGAACGATAGCAAACTTTCTCCAACTTGGCCTCTCCTGTGAGTCTCAGTCCACAACTCAACACATAAAACGACAGGCCACAGCTTCACCAGCGTTCTGGTGTAGACTGGTTTAGACCGAGCAGAGTTGTTTATGAGCCGCCTCGCCACACCGGTGCATTGTTCTCACTTACCGGTGTCAGCGCGAGGGGGAGCAGCAGCCAGATCTGGAGAACGCAGCCGATAGAACCAAAACAACACCGGATCCATATTCAGCCGCATTCAGCTCAGATTTAGCCATACTTGGCGCACATTTACCGCTGAGCTTAACGCAAACGTATGCAGACCCGGCGCCGATTTACACTACCGAACGTGCAGTACAGTAATTATTTGTGGTTATTTCAGTTTTAGAACGCTTTAGCTGCATGTGCGTACAAAAAACGCAGTATTCACGCGATGTACAGCTGGGTACTGGTGAGAAAAAGCAACACCGTATGTGAGTGAATCCTGACATGAGAAAGCATAGAAACATTTATCCTGTTGGCAGCCATCACAGCCATACTATCACTGAACGTCCCAGACCGGCTTAGTGACTTGTGAAATCCATGCAAAGAAAAATAAATATCAGAAGCATGAGCCGAACACATGCAACATAATACATTTCGACATAATGCCAAATCACCTTCCTGTGCGCTGCGTTTACCATTTTACACCACCATTTCTTACCATAAATAACCGCGAAAAGCTCATTGTCCAATAGCCCTTCTTCGTGAGTCCAATGGTGCATTGCTCCCAGATTATACCGACTGTGCGATAGTTGCATAATCAGGAAAGACCATGGTAAGAACCTAGCCACACAGTATAAGCAGCAAACCCACAACATGTGAGCTCATTACTTGTAAATAAAATTGTATTAAACATGTGAGCCCTGTCACAAGTCCCCGAGTCGGAGCACTCCGCCAGATTGCAAAACTCACGATTGGAACACCCACCAATAACGTCACGTCTCAGCACCGCTCTGTGCTGACACGTATTTAAAATAATAATATGTTGACAGGTTTGTAGCTAATATTGAAAACAAATCATACATTATTGTTCGTTACCATGCATTCATATAAACCTTACCCGAGAACAGTTCCAAGGGCTGATGCAACCCTGCGACCATACTGTTAATTTTCGTGATGGGCGCTGAGAGCAAAGTTCCACCTCCTGTATTGTAAAGTCGCGTGAAGCTTTTCGGATTATTGCTATGCCAGAAGCCTGTTTACAAGAGCAAAGTTTCGTAAGTTGTTCTAATCGCAGCGCGCTCGGAAGTTGCGCTGCTCGTGCAAGCGGCGTAATTGTTAATTAAACACATTTGGAAGGTTTGCAGCTGGTGCGCATGTACCGGAAGATGGCACTTGGCAGTGAGGAAACAGCTAAATGATAAACTGACTTTGCTTAACAACTGGAAGGACACACAGTTTATTCACCCGAGAGGTTGAATAAATTATGTCTGGTGTGCTTACATGGCCAGAACATGCTGTCCTTTTCATTGATCTAGATGTGAGTGGGCCGCTACCCCATGCAATTCAGACTCAGCATGACTAGGTTACATAGAGTTGTCTCCTGCATACAAGGATGCATAAAGGTCATAAAGGTCACCGCGCACCCTGTCGCCCCTCCTCTCCATTTAAGTTGATATCGGTCGTGTGTGGTCCTCACGATATTCCCTATGGATGCGGGAAAAGGAGCGATGGCATAACCAGTCCAATCGATGCGGCTGAGCCTGCGAGTATAATTAGAAGCCGGCCCGATATAGTTTCTTCATCCGCATGTGTTATAAGGTAAACAAATGGATTTGTCATACCGTCAAAAAAAGCATTCCGTGTTAAATGCCCTATTATAGGATGCAGAATAAGTGTGTGGACAAACAAAATGTGTGTTGCACCCTTGTTCGACATCCTCAAGTACAGTGTTTCAAATATGCTAAGTATTTCATTGAAATTTCCCAATATCTCAGTCACTCCGACGGCATGAGAAAGACCCTGTGCTGGATAAATATCCAGCTCCTAATCTGGAAGCATGCTTTCCAGGACCGTGTTTCTCCCATATTGCACTGCTGAATGTCGTGAGGCAACCTGTTGAAAGCTTCCGCAGCTATGTGCACAGATGTCCACCTCCGTGAATCCGGTCGGATGTTTGGAATGTCTATCCGCCTGTCGTGATGCGCTTTGCATTACCTCACAGATTCCCCGCATTGTGCTTGTTGTGCGAGCTGGTGTGGCCGACCGTACATCATGGCCCGTGTTGGTAGACGAAGAGATTGGCACTCTGCCAGTCCACGCGCCGATAACCATCCCAGCTCACATGTGACGTCACGCACCCGGTCACACCGGCACCTCCCCGGAACAACACGCGCGCAGCCAAGTTGATGAGCGTCTGCACGAGCGACACACATGCAGCGGATGAGCTCCGCCAGCTGGAATGTTTTGTAAGCAATGTTGAATATTGAACCAGACAGCGGGAATGCAGCTTCGTCGAGTAATTACATCGGTGAATACAAACGACGTAGTTCGGTCAGCTGGGCACCGGCTGAATTACCCTCATCTTGCATATATCAGAGCTCTGAGGCCGTCCGCGATAATTAACAAGCCGCAATGCCGTGAAGGTGCTGCAACTTGTGCTGCGGCTGACGGAGGTCTGAGTGCAGACTGCTAACTGCAGAGGAAGTCCGACAGGCAGAGGCAGTCCGACAGGCAGAGGAAGTCCGACAGGCAGAGGCAGTCCGACAGGCAGAGGCAGTCCGACAGGCAGAGCGGAGCGTGATTCCGCGAGCACGGCTGGCTTTCATCTTGACACAGAGCAGTGCTCGAGTTGGTTAGGGTATGTCCTACGGGCTTACAGCCGGGCCTGGGCAGGGGCAGGGTCGGGCTCACATTTTCCATAGGTGAGCCGACTTCGACCAGACCGGGCCTCATTCCCCACTTAGCTGTCTTTGCTGATATTTTGTTTCAACTGAAAGTGAATCGAACTTGTCCCAAAACACTACACACCTTCCATAAGTGATAACCAATTTTGAGATGCTTCGCACAAATATAACACATTGCTGAATTTCGTCAACACATCAGGCAACTACGGTAAAATATTCATCAATTCATATATAATCCAATGTTGTTTTCTGGTCCTTCCACTTTGAGTCAATATTTGCCATTGTAACTGTGAAGACAACATATAAGCAAATTGCACATCTTCGTAATACGTCCGGAAAATCCTACTTTTCCAAGACAATTTCCAATAACTTACTGATTAATGTCTCTGAGAAAGTAAAGTAGTGGTAGACAGGCTAAGTTTGATTGCATTCAATTTTTGGCATTATTAAGATAACAAATTAGGGCACAGTCTTGCATGTGATGCGTATGCTCGTATGTTGCTACACATTCAGCTTTACAGTGTGACTCACGATGCCAACATACTCTGTTAATTGGCTAGGTATGTAGGCTTTGGCAGTTGATCATGCATTACCGTACAATATACTCTTCATGTTTACACTGTCTACCTAGGCGGACAGGTAGGTAGGTACCTACCCAGCCGCAGCCAACCTACCGGTAATATTCGCAGGCACTACAGTCAAAGCAGAACGCTTTCGTCAGAAAAAAGTGCAGCACGATAACTGAGATTGTCTTACAAATTTATCAGGCTAGTGTTGCCTATAAATCACTTGCAAATTCGAAATACCGTCAATATCTTCTAGGCCTGGATCAAAATTTCGACATCAAGCAGAAACGATTCTCGTGATTTCTCAGATCATTCAGACTAACTGCTCACTCTTCACCTATCCATGTATAGCAGGACAAAGCAAGCGACAGTGATACGAGATGAATAGTATGAACAGATGTGTGATGAACAAATGAACAGATGAATAGATGAACAGATGAACAGATGAACAGATGAACAGATGAACAGATGAACGGTATGAACAGAACTCATATGAACAGGAAAATTCCTTCAACAGCTGTTTCAGCAACCAATTTTCGGACCCTCATGTTGAAGCATTTCCGAAATCTTCAGCATTGAATGCGCCAGTCTTAGACCACTTTTATTTGTCGGCTGGCAGAGATGAACGCCTGTTGCATAACTTGGACAGCCACAAGGCGTGTGGAGACGAACGGGCTTAGCGCTCAAATTCTGAAGGAATGTGCTCACAAGGTTGCTGTGTCACTCCAAATGTTATGCCACCTTGCGCTGAAACAGAATGTTTTCTAAACAATAGAAGCAGGAAAACATAATCTCTGTGCATAAATGGCGACCGAGTCACCTGAAAGTTATAGGCCTGTTTCACTCCTACCACTGTTCAAACGCTTCAGAGAAAGCGATATGCGCTGCTTCCTTGAGCACTGCCGACCTTTTTAACTCGCCGAACAGCATGGCTTTTTATCTAGAAGATTATGATCGATGAGACTAACTTGACACAGTTTCTGAAGCGCGGCGGGAGTTCGATTGCCAGTGGCGCTCAAACGGATGCTATTTACATCGACTATTCTTCACCATTTACCAGCGTAAATCACGAACTCTTGCTTTAGAACTTGCGGAATTCCTTCAACATTGTTGACCGTGACTACTCGTAGACTTGTTCTTATCTCACCAACCGACCACACAGCGTCATAGCCACGGGAACCGGTCAGAATTTACTCCGGTTCTGCACGGGGTTCCAGAAGGACGTATATGGGTCCTTTATTGTTTGTATGCTTGCCACTGACATTCCTATGCAGGTGCGCACAAACTTCACACTATGCTAAGTTGTACCATCGTGTTGAATGTTCCGACGACTGCTTAGCGTTGCCACGTGACACTGACCGCTGGACTAGCTGGTCTCACGCTTCACACTTGTGTAAGAGAGTTAGTTTTTGAGCGTCTTGATCCCGTAAATTTAGCCCCAACCCACTTCGTTCATGGCGCGACAAGTACCCGGCTCCGAGACTGGCGCCTCCCTGTCTGGTGCCTACGTAAGCAGCCACCGCCCGACCCAACGAGGCCGTTCGTTGGACTTTGCACCTCCCCTCCCTCTTTCCGGCTAACATCCCGCAAGCCAGGCGCCCGCCACGTGTACTTTCGTGACTGGAGTTATCGCGAACAAGAGGTTGCTAGACTTTCGCGTGCCAATAAGGACTTTCCTACACTTGACGCTCAATCGAAGCAAATGCAATGTGATATTTTTTACTCGGCGCAAACCAGCCATTCCGTGTGTGTATTCAGTAGGTGGCGGTACACTGGAGCGGCAAACTGGGGTACGTAATCTCGGGGTGTTTCTGGACTAAAACTAGGGTACGTAATCTCGGAGTGTTTCTGGACTAAAAAAATAACATCTGGCAGTCACGTGGCCTCGTTCGTCCCGAAGTCAAGGCGAATGCTTGGACTGATTATTCGAAGTACGCAGCGGTTGCCCTGTTCCCGAGTACGGTTCGCATTCAATATTTTGCTTTGTGCACTTAATGCACACGTTTGCTCCGTTATCGAGTATGGCAGTGTTGTCTGGCCGGGAGCGGTGATGTCTCATCTTCAGCACCTGTAACGTAGTCAGCCGACATTCCTCACACAGTTCACCTGTCACGCAAGCAAAATTTCCGGGTGTTTCCGCTATAGCATCATTTAACATGTCCGCTCCCGTCAGACGATTTAGGAATCTCCCCATCCGGCACGTTCCCTAAGTGCATGTAGACACCATCGAAATAAGCTGCTTTCTTCGAATTGCAGGTCTGTGTAACTCCTTCCTAGAATCTAGTCCCAACCTTGACTTTCGCTGCACGCCGTCGTCCCAGTTTAGGTCTGCTGTGCGCCGTCGTCCCAGTTTAGGTCTGCTGTGCGCACATACTCCGTCGTCGGCCGATGCGTTTCAGCGACCATTTCCAATTCCGTACAGGCGTTGGAACAAGTTATGTAAGCTGGCGTGTGTTTGTTGTTTGGGGGAAGAAGGTGACGTTGGCCACGAGCCCACTGTATGACATATGTGTATGACGATGCAGTGCATAGCACTGTATGACATTTGTGTTAGTTGTACACCTATAATTCAGAGTGTTTATGTCAACACTCATACTGTGTACTTGTATTGTGTACTGCTCTTTCACTTATGTGACTTTACCGGTGTCTGGGCAATCTTCCTGTTGGTGATGATGTTGGTGATGATGTTGGTGATGATGTTGGTGATGATGTTGGTGATGATGTTGGTGATGATGTTGGTGATGATGTTGGTGATGATGTTGGTGATGATGTTGGTGATGATGTTGGTGATGATGTTGGTGATGATGTTGGTGATGATGTTGGTGATGATGTTGGTGATGATGTTGGTGATGATGTTGGTGATGATGTTGGTGATGATGTTGGTGATGATGTTGGTGATGATGTTGGTGATGATGTTGAATAAGCATAGATTGTATCCGCTCACCACCTGGTTGCTTTTTCCACAGGATGATTTCAATAAAGCCAATGAACTATTGTAAATTAGCCTGTGCCAATTATTAGAGTCGTCCAAGACATTTAAATGTTAGGTGCCATATTTTCAAACCCACGGTTAATGCATATGATATTGAAATAGCAGCGATTGATAGCGTTTTGGACTACGGTCACGAGGGTGGTGTTCGGTTGGCGCTCAGTTGAATTGAATGCCCAATCAGAATGGCCATGAACACACATCGAGCCAATCAGATTTGAGAAAAAGACACTTGGCGGTCAGCAATTATATTAAAAACAGCGCGACCAACCTCCCAGGCTAAAATCAAGGTTTTCAATGGAATGGGATGGAATGGAATGGGAACATCGCTTGCTGGAGCATTCCACGACGGATCGACCAGGGCCCGGCACTATCATGTCTCAGATTTTAAGCAAAATTGGTGTATAGGGTTATCTTATGCTTTGAATCCACCTGTGCAAATTTTACTTCGATCCGGTTAAAGGTTCGATAGTTATAGCCTCGGGTATTTCTGGAAGGTCACCCTGCAAGGTTATGTTCGGTGGCCGATAACTAAGTGAATTATCAGTCAAAGTATAAATATCCAGACATTTTTGAACTCGCAAAGGTTGAAGGATTCTAATTCTGACAATATCTATAATATGTGATGAATAATAAAATAATTACCACATGACCTCAGGTCTCGTGACCTCCGGTGACCTCGATGTCCGTGATTTTTTTTGTTTTATTGACAGAATGGAAGGACCATGTTTTGGCTTGATATATAGCAAAATTAAAATAGGCGTTTTTCCCTATAAATCCCTATTTGGAAAGCGCAAACTATACCATTTTTTAAGTCTTTCAAAGATTGAGCTACTAACTCGGCGTCTCTCCGTCTAAAATCGAGATGTGGTTTGATAACACGTAGCAACGTGTTCTCTGGCATTGTGTGGATTTATGTCTTCTAATGTACTTATTTACCTCCAATATCCAGTTATTTATATAAGATAAAAGGTGCTTACTGACGTCAGGAGTGGTTATTGGCCTCAACTGAATTGTGTCGGCACCAGTAGCCTGTGTTTTGTTGTATCCAGTTATTTCGCTGAGTAAATGCGTCTCAATTTAGTTCGCCGAGAACACTTCCTAATATCTGTTAATGCTTGTATTCTCACACAAAACACGATCCGTAGGGATTCATGAGGGCAATTCACCATGTACACCATGGTTACACAATCATTGTGTGCTTAGGCCTTAGAACCAACATGTATACAACTAAGAAATAAGGAGATACATCACGTCACAACCATGTCCCGTCAGAAGTGCATCGAAGTACCGTTTGCATATTTGAGGGCATGGAAACGATCGAAAGTTTGTGTTGTATGCCCAAAGACAGATCAACACACAGATCTGCAAGTAGAGCTGCGATAATAAACCATATTTCATATGTGCACCAATTGTTTCTGTCTCGTGTCTAGCTTATCTTTGTCCACCTATCGTGGCACTTTCACGGCACGTCCCTCGCCGTTCGACAATACCTGTACCAAAACAGTCGTAACATCAGCAAGGGAGAACTAGTGAAATGTTCGTGTTCTCTTGACGGGGAGAGCTTTCGTAAAGCGACCCGTGAGGCTCGCAGTGACCTTCCCCATCTCTTCCTTCGTGACAAAGCAGCTCTGAGACAGGCCTCACAATTTCTCGCAAACATCGCCAGCTCTCAGAACTCCCATTACCTCTTAGGTGGCTCTGTTCATCCCCCAGTGTTCCTCCCAAACCTCAGAAGCATCGCAGTCCGGTCCGCTCTAGCTCTCACGGGACCTCCCTACTCCTCCTGCTTTTTTTCGGGCTGGCAATGACATTTTAGCTCTGGAATTGGCTCTCAGTATTCTTCACAACGATCGCTAGCCCTTAGGGAATCTTTAGATCTCAGGGGGCCCTGTTCGGCTTATAGGGACCCCTTCCAAGCCTCTTGGACATCCCAGTCCAGTCCCCTCTATCGTTCAGTGACCATTTTCAATCGTTATGGGTCCTCTCCAGCTGTTAAGGCCCTTCCCTGTCCTTGACAGCTTTTCTAGCTTCAAGGACTTTCTAGCTCTGATATTGGCCCTCAGTATTCCCCACAATCATTGACCTAGGGACTCTTCTTAGCTCTCAGGGAACTATTCGCCCTCAAGGGCCTTCTCATGCAGCTAGGGATCCTTCCTATTTATCGACAGCTCTCGTGGTTTCAAGAGCATTCTAGCTCTGATGCTGGCCCTGGGTATTCCTCACCTCAATTGCTAGCCAACAGGGAGTTTTCCCTTCGGGTGGCCCTGTTCATCCATTAGGGGCCGCTCTCAATATCAGAAGAATCCCAGTCCAGTCCCCTCTGACTCTCGGGAGATCCTCTGCATCACTCAAGGTCCTCTCCTGCTTGTAGGGGCCCAGCATAGTTCCAAATAGTCCTGTCTAGCTCTCATCTCGGGGAATTTCAGATCTGAGATGGGCCCTCACTAGTCCTTTTCAGCTCGCATGGGTTCTATTGATCCCTCAGGTGCTCTTTCAGACCCAAAGAGCATCCCAGCCTTCTCAGACCCTCACGTGCCTGTTTATTCTTCAGCCGTTAGGGGTCAATTCCAGCTGAGACTGCTCTTTCCAGCTTGTATAGGCACTCCAGCTCTCGGGCGGGTCCTTTCTTGTCTTCACGGCCCTTGCTAGCCCTCAGGGTGGACCTCTTCACGTGTCAAGGGCACTTTCCACACAAGCTATTAAATGTACTTAAACATTTCTTCGGATATATTTCTGCCTCTCAGGGAGGTCGCCTGGAGGTCTCCATTGGACTCGACAGGGAGCGGGTACCCACTTGAGCGCGTACCCCTTCACCCCTGAGGCCCGCTGTCAGCTCTGAGACCCTCTCCATCAGCGTGAGCCAATGCCGACCCAGTGGCTCTGCACGTCTGGACTAGGGCCCCATTCGTCGGCTCAGAGACCCTCTTTCACGGCTCAGCTCACTCTCGGTCCGGTTGGAATCTCCTCTTCAAAAGCTTGGGCCTCCTCTATCATGCAAAGGGCCCCTGTGCGGTTCCGGCTCTCATCGGTCCAAGGACCCTTCATGCCAGCTCTAGGCTCTCCCCGACGGCCCGAGTCCTCCAACGGCTAGGGGTCCTCTTCGTCGGCGCAGGGGACCTCCTTAGCGATCCAGGGCCTCCCCTGCCAGGCCGGAGGCCCTCTTTCAACAGTTTGGGCCACTTCCGTCGTCCCAAGGGCCCTTTCTGACGGCTCGAGATCCCCTGTGGCAACTAGAACCCTTCCGTCATTTCAGGGGCCCTCTTTGACGACCCAGGGCCTATTCCGGTAAGCCGGAGGGCCATTTTCAAACGCTTGGACCCTGTCCATCAAGTCAGGGGTCCTTTCTTGGCTTGGGCTCTGCTGACGCCCGGCCTGGCCGAGCTAGAAGCACGATCCTCGATAATCTTCACATATGATAAAGTTTGCGCTCTCCAAACGAACATTTGTAGTAAAAACGCTATTATTCTTATTCGTTATATGTCAAGCAAAAATATGATCCTTCCATCGGGTCAATCTAAAAAGTAAGTTTTCACAGGCATCGAGGTCACCGGAGATCACGTGACCTGAGGTCATGGGGTAAATGTTCAATAATTTATCACATATAAAAATATTACCGGATTAGATTCCTTGAAACTTTGAGAGTTCAAAAATGTATGGACATTTATATTTTGAACGATATATAGCATAGTTATCGGCCAGAGAGCATAGCCTTGCAGCGTGACCTTCCAGAAATACCCGAGGCTATAACTCGTGAGGCGTTGACCTGATCCAAATAAGATTTTAGCAGGAGGGTTCAGGGCATAGGATAACCCTATGCATCAATCATTTGCTCAAATTCTGAAACATGAAGGTGGACAATCACCCCTTTGCCTGATCGATTTGTCCTATAATTATCCCGTTATCGTTTGTTAAATTAATGAATAGCATACAGCTTTGGGCATTACTACTTCATAAAACCGTCAATCATCCAAACAATGCCAGAGAACGCGTTGGTATGTGTTATCAAACTGCAACTCGATAATGGACGGAGGGACGCCGAGTTAGTAGCTCAATCCTCGAAACACTTCAAACATGGTAAAGTCTGCGCTCTCCAAATGAGGATTTATAGGAACAACACCCATATCTGTATTCGCTATATATCAAGCCGAAACATGGTCCTTCCATTTTGTCAATTATAAAAGAAAAAATCCACGGGTATCGAGGTCACCGGAGGTCACGTGGCCTGTGGTCATGAGGTAACTCTTTTATTATTCATCACATATTACAAATATTTCCAGAATTGGATTCCTTGAATCTTTCAGAGTTCAAAAATGTTCGGATATTTATATTTTGACTGATAATTAACTTAGTTATCGGCCACCGAACATGACCTTACAGAGTGACCTTCCAGAAATTCCCGAGGCTATAACTCCTGAACCGTTGATCTGATCGAAGTAAAATTTGCAGGTGGGTTCAGGGCATAAGATAACCCCATACACCAATTTTGCTCAAAATCTGAGACATGAGGGTGCACAATCACCCCTTTGCCTGGCCGATTTGTCCTGGTGTACTTGAGACGTTTTTCAATAGAGTCCAAGGTCGAAATAAAATTCGATGGTACCACAGGCGTCCATAATTATTCCTGAAGAAATTCAATCCCGAAGGAATACATTTTTATGAAAGAAGTTTTCAAAAAGCAAGAAATAAAATTCAACAAATTTTCGGAGACAATTATTTAAAAAATAACCAAAAAACATAAAAAATATAAAATAAAAATATATAATAAATATAAAAAATATGAAAATATAAAAATATAAAAAAATACCCAATTTTCCGTTTTGCATTGAGCTATTCTGACATTTCCGCAGGTGTTCATTATGAAACAAAGTTATAACAAGCCGATTCAATTTTCCGCTGGCACAGATTGGGCGGGTCATGTTGACTGGAAAGTAGGTTGATCCAATGAATCAAATCGGCATGAACTGATCAGTGTCATCATTTTTCCTAGCAAAAGATAGGTTTTAATTACTGCTTTCCTGCTCGAGTCAAGCATGTTAAGCACAGGTTGAACAGGGTGACAATCCAATCTGACCAACTATTTCTTGCATCACATCTTACAAGTCACGCCCCAAGTCATGTTACGCTTATATGGTACGTACTTAAAGTATCTTGCACTTTAAAATGTGTTAAAAACAATTTCGGGCTGGAATTTATAGCAAGCTCACCGCAGAAATTAAGGCAATTCGAAAACAATATGTCATTGATATAAATACGCATTCCATTGAAGACTAGTATTCCCCACAAAATATTGATGAGCTGATTGCAGTTTTTCGGATGACTCAATTCCTTTAGTTTCAGTACACCGGCTCCGTGTTATATTGTAATTAACCTCAGAGAGCAGTGTAGCATCAGTTGAAGTTCTGAGGCACCTTAGTGCATAGTTCTTATTTCTTACATTTTTCGTCAGCCACATGGTGTGTATTTTGATCGACCTTTAAGCTGATTTTGCAATTCATAGAATCATCAGTGTAAAAACAAGCTGTCACTTGAGGGGAATTCGATGAGCTTGAGGATGAATGTCACTGTGTCAATGGCATGGTTATGGTATTTTAACATTGCAACTACCGTTAATGTTCAGAGAAAATACTGGACCTGAAAATAGTGTGTAATCCCCATAATTGTTGGAGAGTTTCCGCTGCTTTTCAGTTTCCTGTTTTTGCTGTTTTCCACCGCGCCAGTGACGTTCTGAACCTGCTTAATCACTTCAGTAATATAAGCAGTAGAGAGCTAGGCATGGGGTGCCAGTGCCAGAAAATATACCTGTGCCAGAAAAAGGCACCATCAAGCAGATATTTAGAGCAATACCAGAAGCATTGCCCATATAACTGCAGACAATCTCTTTCAGTTCTAAAGAAACATAAAGCTACGAAAAGAGCCTCAGCGGAGTAGAGGTAGGTAGGGTAGTTTTAGGGTCATCAAGGTTTTATATCAGACAATATAGTTGATTACATTGCAATTTCTTTCAAAATTATGATGGAAAAAGTATGCACCTGGGCTGGCAGTGAGCAGGGACGTAGCCAGCAATTGTTCCAGGAGGGGGCGGACTTGGTGAATGGTGCCCGGACTGCACTCACAGTTTGTTCGAGTACTCAGATTTTGGCTACAGTTTTTTGTCCCGAAATTGACTCGTCTTTCCTGATAAAAAGGAAGTTTTATTCTCCCTTTCTTTTACTTCCGAATTATGGGCCCGTATCGTCGGATACCCTCCCTCCTCAAATTGGGAGTAATCATGGCGCTGTGTTAAACCAGGAATGCAGACCAAGTAAACATGCATCTAAGTGCAGGATGTGAGAAATGCGTTGCAAAAGACATCGATTCAGTTGTCGGTAAGGAGTAAGAAAAGGTTTGAAGGGCCCGTGGACTATCACATGGGCCGCAGATGTTCTTAATGATATGTAGACGTTCGTAAGAATCGGTAGACTCCCTCTAAGAACTTTTAGACGTTTGCAAGGGATCGCAGACGTTCGTAAGGACGCGTGGGCGTCTGTAAGCACCCACAGACGTTCGTGTGGGCTCGTAGCAGTTCGTAAGGGCCCGTAAAAGGTCGTAAAGTTCCGTGCACACCCGTGAGGGCCTGCAAGCTTCGTAAAGGTTTAAAAGACTATCGTAAGGGCCAGCACACGTTCGCAGGGCCCGTAGACGTTCGTAAGGGCTCGTGGATGGTCTCAGGAGCCCGACAATAGCCATTAAAAGAGTTATTGGCGTTCAATCTCACCTGTGGTGGTGTCGTAGAGGGTTACGTACAGGCCTCTGGTGCGCCCCGAAGGGCAAGCCTGGGCCCGTGGGAGCCCAAGATGGGTGGTGCCCCCCCCCCCTCTCCTCCCTTGGCTACGTCCCTGGTAGTGATATCCACTTGGTCGATACTTCAGGAGGCATCGTACACACCTTATTTATGAAGGTACAAAAGCGCAAAAATCTATCACATCAGGATACGGGTAAGTACATAGGCTTGCATGGATAAGGCTCAGTGGGATGAATAATCTTAGCCGAGTATTTTGTAATGGTTTTGCAGTATGTGATATCTGCTCTCACATTATTTGCAGTACGGAGTGGGTATCTGGTAGGATCTTCCGGGTAGATCCTACCTAATATTGGCACATTAGGTGGTTTCTACCTATCCTATACACCTGTCACACATGTGGACTCTCCTGGTAAAGCAGATAACAAGTTCTTTTTTTGGAAACTGAAGAGATATAAGTGTATCAGCAGCTGATATATTGGTGCATGACTTTGAAGACAGAGTCGAAATGCATGTGCCCACCACGATGACGAATATCGGCCAGGAATGAGCCCAGGAATGAGCCCAGGAACCTGTGAAAACGTCTTGAAGAGCAGGTTTGGGAGTTGGCAGCATTGATAAGCATCCGACTGCTGAACGATTCGGCAATACATCTGCGGACATTTTCTTGGTCACTCGTGGCATTCGCACTGGAACTCCTGGGCGATCCACACCTCCTCCGAAATTCACTCCCGTCCGAGGGGTGTTCCGGTTCCACTGAGACCCCCCACCCCACCCCACCAAATCCCCAACACCCCACCCCTCACCCAGCTGCCCGCACCTCTTCGACTGATGATAGTGTTCCGATTCCACTGAGCCCCCCACCTCGGTCTGTCCGCACCTCCTCGTTTAAGGAGTGCTCCGGTTCCACTGAGACACGATCTGTAGTCCACACCCACCAGCCTGGGGCGGGTGCCCCCCCCCCCCACACACACCCGCCCAGGCTGGTCCACACCTCCTCGTCTAATGAGTGACCAGGTCCAGGTGAGTGACGTGCTGTTGCCACGCAACCGTTCGATTGGCGCAACAACAACTCCACGCCGGTTTGTGGGCCGCAAACGCTGACGGCGTGCGGCGGAAATGCCAGCGTTTGATGCACGAGCGGTTGAGTGCGCCCGGACGGGAGATCAAAGAGCAGTTAATTAGCGCCACAAATATGGGCTGCTTATCCACCGGTCCGTGGAGTGCGACGTTTTGCAGTTTGTGTTTGTGTGTGGAGATTATTTCCCTCATCGGTTGTCGTCATGCCTCTGCCACGTGTCGACTGCATGGCAGTCTTACCGTGCTTGATACGCATTGTATGACCTGCTCAGCTGGTTTCAGCGTAACGCGAGCGCCGCATTACAATGTGCACGTATTGAGCAAAAGTATGGTTGAAATTTCCTATCATGTACCACCGAGGCACTTCTCGGATCCTTGCGACGAATCTGTGTGCAGTATCCATGGCGTTGTGTACACTATGACAGGGGAGGCCAGTTAGGAAGTCCAGTTAGTTAGGCTAATTAATTCAACTTCCAAAGTTTGCAGACAGCTTGGTGTTTGGTGTATCCATGAGCTCATGGGCTGGGGAGCCTTGAGCTCGGGGCTAAGCCACCTGGAGCTAGCTAACAACTTCTCAGTTACCAACAAGTCTCTCGAAACCGCTTCTTTGACAACGGAAAGATTTTAGCTAAATGTCCCCTTTGCCGTGCATGAGAGAGGAGAGTAGGTATGTTGTTTTATGTACCTTTCAAGGGTCAAGTGTGCACTCAATGTTGGCTTTCCACCCTCCCCCCCCCCCCCCCACCCGAGTAATTTAAACTTTTAACATGGGACCATATGGTGATCCTCCAATCCACTTGGGCCCGCCCATTGCCTTCATGTATTGTGCCACACCCTCAATAATTTTCAGAAATCAACGCCCGTGGAGTAGGAATAATGCTGTTAATGTTTTGATTTTTATCATGACCGCGGAAGAACGGCGCATGCTTCCTGATTAAGCTGACATAGCTAGTGGGGTGTCTTGTGCCTACCGTATGGTCTAAGATGCAAAGGAGTCAGGTCAGTTCACTTACCTATGACATAAGAGGAAGCATGTCAGACGGTTTTTCCAAATCACGAATTATCAGCCACTTACCTCACTACTTGCCAAAAATGGTTAATGGTGGGCATCGTGGTTGATTGCTCAATCCGCTAAGCCGATTATAAACTGATCCTATTTTCACTCATAGGCTACTTGAATATTAATTTGGCCACTGAAGCTGAATTTAGCGTCCATTGTTATGCCTTAGTAACGGCCCTTGTGCGCACTATTTCGCAGGCTGAGGAAAAGGTGAACACTTCGAGATCATCTGACCCTTGGCCTGTGGGCCAAATTTCAGCAAATTGAAACTAGAATCACAAGGTAATGAGTAATGATATGCTTGTGAAGTGCATGCCATCCGTTTATCAATTTCTGACATAGGGAGTGATGGTCCGTGACATTTGTCGATTGTTAGTGATTGTTGTCGATTGTTAGTGATTGTTGTCGATTGTTGTTGATTGTTGTCGATTGTTGTCGATTGTTAGTGATTGTTGTCGATTGTTGTTGATTGTTGTCGATTGTTGTCGATTGTTGTTGATTGTTGTCGATTGTTGTTGATTGTTGTCGATTGTTAGTGATTGTTGTCGATTGTTGTTGATTGTTGTCGATTGTTAGTGATTGTTGTCGATTGTTGTCGATTGTTGTTGATTGTTGTCGATTGTTGCGAATAATTGACACTTAGACCGACCAGAGAAGCCAACCGGTCACCAGAATAATCAACGTCGCAACTCAATCACGATATTTCGCCACGTGCAATACACTGGGTATTGCTTCGTGTCACCAACAACCCCTGTTTTGAAATGGTCAAGGCTGCAACACCAACCTGCACTGGCAAGGTTACAAATTGGCACGCGTCAGCGAGGAGTATTGGAATAAACAAACAAGATACACTGAGTAGAGGACTGCAAGCTTCCGACACGACTTCAAGACGATCCACGTCACCATCCACGTGTAACACCGGCGGCACGAGGTGACCTTGTGCCGCGGCCGGTCCCGTCAGCCACCAGACCGCTGCCTCGCCAGGGTAGCCAGTTGGCCGCAGGCGCTCATCGCGCAGCCAATGTCGCCCGGCCAGGCACCCTTCCCGCCGGCATCTGCGGCTGACACCTGCCCCGAATTGGCTCTCGTGGCTACAGATCGAGCATCACAGCTCGACAGAGCCCGCGCCATGCCGCCATTGTCTGGTGTTCCGCTGCCTTCTGGTTATCGGCTCAGCAGACGGCTGACGTCGCCATGGTGACGCGGATTGTTGACTTGACAGCAGGTCAGAAGCATACCCGGACAGTGTGCTGCAAATAATGTAGAAATCTTGGGTGGTTAGAAGAAAGGCAACCTGGGATAGGTTGGACCACAGGGCATGAAGATCTCCAAATTGATTAAGAATACGGTTTTAGTAAGCATTGGCTAGCATGTCCCTATCCAACGGAAAAGAAGTAAAACTCCAACAATTATATGTTCTTCTTGTGTTTCTCGCCCAAATGAGACTATTTTGCAACTTTGTGTTGGCTAAACATTGACAGGTTATGCTTTGCTCCGCGGACTTTTGCTTTAGATGCAGGCGGCGGATGGTCAAACTTTGGTCAATTAGAACAGTCAAGTCAGAAGCAGGTTGGCATGTGAGCGGAACTTCACAGTCGGCCGACTGATAACAAACTCGAGCCACACGGCGGAAACTTCCGCTCTGGTATAGCTGCATCCCTGGACACGGTTGGCACAACATTGCGGCATGGACGAGCTCGGCCAGCGCTCGCAACTCATGACTTTATTGAGTTGCCGGAAAGCGATTGAGTCCGGGTCGCCGGCTGCCGGCTTCGTTTCAGCTCAGTCTGCAACATTGGCCGATAATACTGTGCACCGGCGGCTGGAAATTGACTGGGATGGGTGTCGATCGGGCCGGCTTTGGCGCTGCCTCAAGCCCAGACGGCGTTGTCTGCTCGGGCTGACGCTAGCGAACCCTGCTTGGGAGACTTTGCCTCCGAGTCTGGCATGGCATGGTACCTCCTGGCGTGCTGCCCTACCGTGGAGGTATGCACCGGGGTCGTTGTTGGATCCTTCCTTTCATTAGCAAACAAGCCAGTCACTGGGCTGTCCATGGGAGCACTTTCGGCATCCTTTACAGCTCCCATCATCACTTTGTTCATCGCTTGTTGCACTTGTTTGTCAATTTTGCCAAGTACTTTTGATCCTCAGTCAAAGCTTCTTATTTGGTCAAGTCTGCCAACAAGCTGCCAGAGATGGCAGAAGTTAGCGCAGTTGTCACTTGGTATCACACCACATTGCAGCTGAGGCAGTCACGAAGATGTCCAGAAAGCGCCTTGTTTTCGCAGCGCTAGAACTAAATAACTGATCAGCCTCACTTGATACAGCCAAACTTATTTTCGTTTTAGTTCCAATGAACTTCTGCTGTGTCTTCTTTTCATCCCTTCCCCGTTTGTCCCTCTCCTCAATGTTCCGTGACATTTTACTTTCCGCATCATCTTGGTCCTGATCTCATGCACATGTGGAATGTTCAGTACTATTCGCTCACGGGTTGCCCGATGCTGCCGAAGCTCGCTGGCCACTCCGCCGTGCGGTCGTGACACAGCATGTGTCACAGTGCTGGAGTGACACAGCATGCGTCACAGTGCTGGAGCGACACAGCATGTGTCACAGTGCTGGAGTGACACAGCATGCGTCACAGTGCTGGAGCGACACAGCATGTGTCACAGTGCTGGAGCGACACAGCATGTGTCACAGTGCTGGAGCGGCACAACGTGTGTCACAGTACTGGAGCGACACAGCATGTGTCACAGTGCTGGAGCGGCACAACGTGTGTCACAGTACTGGAGCGACACAACGTGTGTCACAGTACTGGAGCGACACAGCATGTGTCACAGTGCTGGAGCGGCACAACGTGTGTCACAGTACTGGAGCGACACAACGTGTGTCACAGTACTGGAGCGACACAGCATGTGTCACAGTGCTGGAGCGACACAACGTGTGTCACAGTACTGGAGCGACACAGCATGCGTCACAGTGCTGGAGCGACACAACGTGTGTCACAGTACTGGAGCGACACAGCATACATCGTCTGTTGTAAGTACTGGAGCGACACAGCATGTGTCAGTGCTGGGCGGCACAACGTGTTGTACTGGAGCGACACAACTGTGTCACAGTACTGGAGCGACACAGCATGTGTCACAGTGCTGGAGCGACACAACGTGTGTCACAGTACTGGAGCGACACAGCATGCGTCACAGTGCTGGAGCGACACAACGTGTGTCACAGTACTGGAGCGACACAGCATACATCACAGTGCTGGAGTGACACAACGTGTGTCACAGTACTGGAGCGACACAGCATGTGTCACAGTGCTGGAGCGGCACAACGTGTGTCACAGTACTGGAGCGACACAGCATGTGTCACAGTGCTGGAGTGACACAGCATGTGTCACAAGGCTGGAGTGACACAGCATGTGTCACAAGGCTGGAGTGACAGCATGTGTCACAGTGCTGGAGTGACACAGCATGCGTCACAGTGCTCGAGCGACACAGCATGTGTCACAGTGCTGGAGTGACACAGCATGTGTCACAGTGCTGGAGCGACACAGCATGCGTCACAGTGCTGGAGCGGCACAACGTGTGTCACAGTACTGGAGCGACACAGCATGTGTCACAGTGCTGGAGCAACACAGCAGCCATCGGCCGGCCCTCCGTCGCGGTGATAACGCAAACTGACTAAGCACAACACCGGGCGACTGCCGCCGCTCGAGGCGCCAAAGGCCGACGTCAGCGCACCGGCCGGTGCCGGCAGAACGTCTGGGATCCGCTCGCAGCCAGAAACCCAGAATGCATGAGATACATCACAGACAAACGCATTCCGAAAGAGTGGTCTGAAGTTGACTTCGTTACACAAGAGATATTCGGGACATATCCTGTTCAAATCACTGCAGGGAATGGTGCGACGAGGGTGTCACGTTGCTAATGGCGGATCAAGGAGAGAGAGAGGGGGAGAGAGAGAGAGAAAAGAGAGAGAGAGAGAGAAAAAAAAAAAAAAAAAAAAAAAAAAAAAAAAAAAAAAAAAAAAAAAAAAAAAAAAAAAAAAAAAAAAAAAAAAAAAAAAAAAAAAAAAAAAAAAAAAGAGAGAGAGAGAGAGAGAGAGAGAGAGAGAGAGAGAGAGAGAGAGAGAGAGAGAGAGAGAGAGAGAGAGAGAGAGAGAGAGAGAGAGAGAGAGAGAGAGAGAGAGAGAGAGAGAGAGAGAGAGAGAGAGATAGAGAGAGAGAGAGAGAGAGAGAGAGAGAGAGAGAGAGAGAGAGAGAGAGAGAGAGAGAGAGAGAGAGAGAGAGAGAGAGAGAGAGAGAGAGAGAGAGAGAGAGAGAGAGAGAGAGAGAGGAGAGAGAGAGAGAGAGAGAGAGAGAGAGAGAGAGAGAGAGAGAGAGAGAGAGAGAGAGAGAGAGAGAGAGAGAGAGAGAGAGAGAGAGAGAGAGAGAGAGAGAGAGAGAGAGAGAGAGATAGAGATGTAGTCAGGACAAACGATTAAAATAAATGGCACGCAGTAGCGAAACCCGGATTTTCTTTCAATGGCAATTGATTGTAATAACCTTCGCACTCAGACCTCTCAGGATCCTCTCTAGTATCATTCCCTAGCGAAGCCTCATGGTAAGTACTGCTAGTATGTAAGAATGACAACACAATAGGCATTTGTGTCACTGACTGCGAAAAAGGACCGGTCATACAGAACAAATGATTTCTACCCGTCCTCAGGCTCCTGGCTACGCCATTGGTTGTTTTTGTGTACTTGTATGGACATCAAGTGATGCCTTGTACCATTCAGAATAACATATGTCCAGTCATGCACAACATCACCGATATCAAATACAATTACAGCCCAAATAGTTTTGATCACCTTTCTCCACGTATTTGCATCCTGACTTCGCCATTTGGAAAATGTTGACATTTTCGCATCCACAAGTGTAAATAATAATCTACATAGTCGGATCCTCGTGCCGATTGTCATACAAAGCATTGGAATGTATGCAAACCACCAGAACAGAGACGGATTGTCGTCAAACAGAGCTAAGCCATGCAACACAACTACAGTTTGGCGAGTAAAGAACCGATGGCAAAGCTGCACAATCAATACCGTGTGATAGGCGATATTATAATGGATATGAATCTGGGTGGATATCGGCAAAAATATGCATTAGAGTAACAACACATGGACTGCCAAGATAACATTCACTGATTTTACACATTTGTCAATGTAAAAAGTTTAAAAAAGGAAAAAAAATAAAAATTCCCCAATTTATATGTAAAAAAATTTACAAAAAAAAAAAAAAACCAAAAAAAAAAAAAAAAAAAAAAAAAAAAAATTAAAAAAAAAAAAAAAAAAACAAAACCCCAAAAAAAAAAAAAAAGAAAAAAAAAAAAATTAAAAAAAAAACTAAAAAGCCCCCCCAAAAAAAACAAAAAAAAACCAATAAAGAGGAGGGGGCCCAAAAACCCTAACCATTTTTATTAAAAAACCTTTTTTTTTTGGGGGCAACAGGGGCGTCGATTTGTATCCTTTTGCGGGGTCATGGCCCCCCCAATGCTGATCTTGGCCCCCCCAATGTTGATTTGGGCCCCCCCAATAACCCATGCTATTTTTATGCTGATAAAAAGCTAAAGGGAAAAAAAAGAAGAAAAACACTGTGTTAGGTACATAGAAAACTTAGTTGATGTCAACCAGCACATTTTGTACTGAAAAAGAACAGATTTGGATTAGATAGTGGACTGAGTATCCAACTTTTGCTACACAATTCAAAATTATGTGCAAAAAAAACAAAATAGCTAGATTTCCCTCCACTGTGCAAGGAAAACTTACGCCATAAAATGTTAAGATTCGCTGATGATGCATTTTAAACCAGATTGTCTTTTTTTTAATGTTAAGCCACAAAACAACAATTGGATTGTCATACTGATGTTTGTACACACCACCAATGGCAAAACCCACACACATGTGAGCTTAAACAGGAAAAAATCCATTCTTAATTTCCAGTCATTGTCAAACTTGCATTATCCAGTGAACAGCAGACAATCATCCTTGAGATTGTGGATATGCAAACTATAATTATCTTCAGCAGCCCACCTATCACACCATCAGCTTGATATTTACCTAGGTACCTACCTAAATGCCCAATAACAATGCATGCATTCAATATTGATATGGGGAAAACGAGAGCCATGTGTGGGCAAATCTGCCAGCTTATGATGCCATGACAGAGAAAACTCAGCAAGAAGCTGCATGGCCACTGCAATATAATTGGTATTCCTAAAAGAATAAAAAAGAAAGCTATGGCTCACATGACTTTTAAGCAAACCTTAGTCATCCACGACCAATGCTATACAAGACAAATAGCCTTGACAAGCCCAATGTCTCGTACGCCGCAAAAACACCATTATTAAACGCCGCAAAAATACCATTATTTTAAAAGGTACAGCAAAGTCGCATTCAAACCTTGATGACGTCACAGGTTTTTATTCGTATATTGCAGAAATTGGTAGCATCAGGCAAGTTTCAATTTAACTGCATGGGGGAGTGACTTTTTCAGGCGTACCGGACCACAGAGGTCATTTGCGCCACCTTTTTTGAAGCGAGTACGTTACATGTCTGACTATAAAAGCGGGTGTTTGCGATCAAGGTGCAGGCATGTGGACGTTTACATAAAGGGAATTTTACGTTATAGTTTGTGTTATATTTTAGGCGCTGAAGGCGGGGCTAGGATGGGGACATCCCCCTAATGTCTAGATGGCAGGGGCGTCGATTTGTATCCTTTTGTGGGGGCCAGGGCCCCACCAGTGTTGATCTTGGCCCCCCCAATGTTGATTTGGCCCCCCAATAACATATGCTATTTTTATGCTCATAAAAAAGTTGAAGAAAAAAAGAAGAAAAACACCATGCTAGGTACATAGAAAATGTAGTTGATGTTAACCAGCACATTTTGTAATTAAAAAAACAGATTTGGGTTAGATAGTGCACTGACTCTCCACCTTTTGCTACAAAATTCAAAATTGTGTGCACAAAAACCAATTGTCATTGTCAAACTTGCATACAATCCAGTCCCGTGAACAACAATCAGTTATCATTGAGAGTGTGGATATACAAACTATAATTAACCTCAACAGCCCACTCATCACACTATCAGTTTGATATTTGCCTGGTACCTAGGCACCTAGGTACATGCTGCAGAAAGACTTAGAAGAGCTTGTGAAGTGGTCCAAAAATGGCAGATGAAATTAAATTTTGATAAGTGCAAAATCATGCATGTATGCAGGGGCGTCGATTTGTATCCTTTTGTGGGGCCCCACCAATGTTGATCTTGCCCCCCACCCCCCATGTTGATTTGGGCCCCCCCCCAATAACCTATGCTATTTTATGCTGATAAGAAAGCTAAAGGGAAAAAATGAAAAACACCATGCTAAGTAGAAACATTGATGTTAACCAGCACATTTTGTACTGAATAGAAACAGATTTGGATTAGATAGTGGACTGACTCTCCACCTTTTGCTGAAAAATTTAAAATTGTGTGCAAAAACAAACAAAACAGCTGGAATTCCCTCCACTGTGGAAGTACAGCTTACATCTTTCTGGGTTGGTTGGTTGGTTATTTGGGTTTACTGGCGCATTGACTGCGTTGGTCATACAGCGCCAATACAACTTTTCTTGTTCCCACCTTAAAGCACAATAATACCCAAAAGCTTCCGAAAAAAAATTACAACCATGTTCACAAAAAATATAATTTTGTATTCAAAATCAGCTTAGGTTAGGTTAGGCTCGGTTAGGTTTCTTTTTTAAGGTTGAGAATTTTCAGAAAATAAATTAAGTGAAATTTTAATTTAGTTTAATTTTTGTTCTCAAAAGATAGGTTAGGATAGGCTAGGTTAGGTTTTGTTGCATGAAAAAAAAATATGTTTATGCGATGTTACCGAACTCAAAGCCTTTTTGGCATTATTTTGCTCACAACCTGAAAAGTAAGCACAAGAAATAAGTGGGTCCAATCATCTTAGTCACCTTCATAAACATGGTATTCTGCATATTTTTCTTTGTTTTAAAGGAAAAAAAGAACACCTTAGACTGCAAGGTTACCAAATAATTTGCAATTTTGGGGGGAAACGTTTTTGGAATTTTTTTAAAAAGTTTTCCAACTTGAAAAGCCTAAACTAACCTAACTTAACCGAACCTAACCCATTTGCTTGCTATATGGAGGCAAATGTGTGTAAAAACTTGTCTTGTTACCACCTTAAAGCACAATAATACCGATTTAGCTAGGTTAGGCTAGTTTAGTTGTTTACCTTGGAAAAATTGTTCAATCATTTTCAAAAATAAAATAAAATTGGAAGTTTTCCTTCAAAAGCAGCTGACATTAGGTTCGGGTGAGTTGGGTTCGGTTGTTCAATTCAGAAAATTTTCAGAATATATATTGCTTAATTTTTGTTTCTATTTTTTTATCCAAAGCAGGGGCGTCGATTTGTATCGATAGACACTAGCGCGCATTAAATGTCACACATCGTGATGGGCGTTCCTCAGAACATCCAAAATCGTAACATGCAAAGAAAAAATTCCATTTACAGAAATTCCAGCGCCTGAAGTCTAAATTTGAGGTTACAGTGACAAATGTGACGGAGGTAAGACATCTGTGGTGCAATTGCGCGCAGTGTTTAATCCGGAGGCCAATCTCATGTGACGTCGTACTGATTCGTTTTTTGTACTTCGCACATTCTGATGTATCGCACCTTCTGATGTATCTGCGGATTGGTGTGATTTTAGATAGTGAATAAATAGCTTGCTGATATTTAATTCCCAAAGGAACAGTAGTTGAAGAAGTTGGCAGGTAAGCTTGAAAAAGTCCAGTCCATGCTTTTTTCTGATTTGTACTCAGGGTTTCCATGTCAATATCACATAACTACCACGTTTGTCTTCAAGAAGAGCTGTTTTTAGTTTACTTTTATTAAAATTTTCATTCCACTGCTCTTAGTGCCCTTTCTGCCCAGGATTGGGGCACCTAGTGTTGCATTTCCGTCCAGGGGTTGGCACACCTTTTGGTAAATTTACAGCTTAAGGTAATTTCTGATTAATTTTTTCCCATGCAATGTTTAGGAATGTGATAAACACGATTTTGGTAAATTTGTGTTTTAAGGTGTTTTATGAATTCGTGGAATGTATCATTTCAATGCAATGTTTATGAATGTGACTCAGATGATGGGACCACTCATTTTCGATACAAATGCCTACATTTCAGGTTGTAAGCAAAATAACATCAACAAAAAGCTTTGAATTAGGTGACATAGGGTAAAGTATTTTTTTTAAAATAAAATAAATGCAACATAACCTAACCTAACCTAACTTAACCTCCCCTTGGAGAAAAACAAAACCAAAACATCAAGTTGTAAAAATTTCCAGCAATGTATTTTTTTACAATAAAAAAATGTAACCCAATTTAACCTAACCTAACATAAGCTGCTTTTAAAGAAAAAAGATATATTTCTTTCAAATTTTGGAACAATTTTTGCAAAAAATGTCGAACTTAAAACACTTAAACTAATCTAACATCACCAAACATAGCCCATTTGTTTGCTTTATGGAGGCAAATGTGTAATAACTTGCCTTGTTACCACCTTAAAGCACAATAATTCTGGTTAGATTAGGTTGGGTTAGGTTTTTTCATTTGTAAAATTTCAATAAAATAAATTGCTAGATATTTTTCCAATCTTGTTTTTATAGTTGTTTTCTCCAAGGTCAGCTTAGGTTACATTAGGTTATGTTGAATTTTTAATGTATTTCTTTTAATTGCTATGTTACCTAACTCAAAGCCCATTTTTAATGTTATTTTGCTCACAACCTGGAAAGTAAGCATTTGCACAGAAACTGAGTAGTGCCATCAGCTTAGTGACATTCATAAACATTGCATTGGAAATTTAAATATAAAAATATTAATAAAATACATAAAAGCACACATTTAATGTCCTTTCCTCTGCAAATGCATGCCTTTCAATTGGGAGTAAAAAATAACACCAAAAAAGGGTGTGGTGTAAGGAAATATAGCATACAAATAATGTTCAAGATGTATGATAACCTTACCTAACATAGTTCAACTTCCCATACAAGAAATTAATTGTTTTTAATTTAAATTTTCGAGGCATTTTCTCAAATATTTTCAACTTAAAAAACCTAACCTAAGCTAGCCTGAACCGTTTATTACTTTTTGTAGAAAAATCATTAACAAAAATTATTTACCAACAAATGATTTTTTTTATAACTTACAACAAAAGCCTAACCTAACCTGACAAACCTCACCCCTTTGTATGCTTCATGGAGGTAAAATGTGTGTAAAACTTTTCTTGTGGTTACCTTAAACTGTGATAATACCTGGCTTTTTGGGTAATATTTCAGCTCATGGTACTCTCTGACTTCTTCTAATTTATTTTTTAATGCAGTGTTTGTTAATGTGCCGAACATGATGTAACCGCTCATTTCCTCTGCAGATGCACACTTTTCATTTGTGAGGAAAAATAACGTGGAAAAGGGGGCTTGGATTTCAGTAATATAGGATGAAAAATAATGTTCAGATAAAAAAAATGTAACCTAACCTAACCTAGACTTCCATGCAAGAAATGATTATTTTTATGCCAAATTCTCCCCCCCCCCAATTTCTTTTTCCTCAAACATGTTGAACTTAAAAGTCTAACGTAACCTAATCTAGCTTGAACCGTTTTTGAAGATTTTTTTTTCATTTACTAACTTACAACAAAAGCCTAGCCTAACGCAATTAGACAAAACCTAGCTCCTTTGAATGATTCGTGGAGGTAAAAATGGGTGTAAAACATGTCTTGTGGTTACCTTAGACTGCAATAATATCTCTTTTTGTGCTACCTGGTGTACGTGATGAACCTCCATCTGCATGCTGCATGAGAGCATTGCACTTATTGGTTCACAAAGAACAATAACATTTTGAAAGTACAATTTTTCAGGAATGGAATCCTGTGCTGATAACATTTTCTGAGTTATAAATTTGCAGATCAGATCTACATCATTTGTGTTAATAAATATGAGAAATTCATAGAAATGCATACACCGGTTTGTAGACAAGAAGTTATTCTGATGATTTCTGATGTATTGGAAAATGACAAATTTTCATGATGGAAGCAGGCAAAGTTAAAGTACATATATCTCAATAAGTGGTCAGTTCACTAACAAGACAGCAAATTCACTCAAATAGCACTCAAAATGCCAGGCGGCCCACTCTTTTTGCAAGTTTAAAATCGATGACAGTGCTTTCTTGAATCATGTTTAAAGCACATGAAGGAAATGTATTGCTGAGACTTGTTAGGAACTGATGTGTGTAACGTAATTAACATTTCTAATGTCCTGATGTTTGTACACAAAATATAGCTCACTATTGTAAATAGCATGGGAAGTATGATGCCATATATCATGGCTAATTTATGGTCAAACTGTTATGCAGCAGATTCCCTGCATTGTTACTTAGTTATTTGGGCTTTAGGGCACAGACCATGTTGATCACATAGCTCCCTGCATTGGTGTTAACTGATACATCAGTATGTTTGCAAATTCACTGATGAGTGAATCCATACCATTCTCACTGGGGTATAAAAGCTACATTATAACATTGTTTATACCGGGCGGCTGTGTCGGTGCATTGACGGCACGTTAAACTTTCGGTCAAAATTCTGCCGTTTAACTTGAATGAATGGATCGGGTGGTGGGGCCAGGGTTCACGCAACAAGCTCTGCTTAGCAATCCGACCCTGGTTCATAAAGCCAGCCCAACAAGAACTCGGATGAAACTTATTTAAAAAAAAAAAAAAATGCATATAACAGAAACCCATCTCGATTGTCCTGCTTACTCAGGACACCATAGAAGTCAATGAAGCCAATGAAAACCATAGAAGTCAATGAAAATGTTACTTCATCCCCTGTATTGTTAATGGAAACAAGTCTCTTGAACCATATGTTATGTCCTTCACAGTGTTGCTCCATCCACCTCCAACTCCAACCCTGACCAAACTTCAGGAGCTCATCCTTCTCCAAAGCAGTGTGTTGAAGAAGGTATGTATTGTAGCATAACTACTCTGACCGGAATTCCATGGTATCCATGTTGCCTTACAATCCATCCTTGCTGATCCATGTAGCAGATGTTTGACTTTCCTCAAACTGTCTGGATAACTGGGGAGTTGAAATCACATGTGTGATGAAACAGATGAACTATTCCTGGATTCTTATGTTGCATCATTGCATGGCACAGTGACATACCGAATGGGGAGGGGGAATTGTGGGAAGTTCCCTCACCCCCCCCCGTCCTGATAGGTTGTGGGGCCCCCAAGAGTCCGCCGAGCTTAGGAAAAAAATGCGCTATGCTCCCTAAGAATTTCACTCGGTCGACCAAAAATCGCACCGGGGCTCAGAAAAATCACATTCGGGGCCCCCAAACGTAGCGCAGGGGCCCCGATAATGACGCTGGGGCCTCAAAAGTTTGCACCTGGGCCCCTGAAAATCACGTTGGGGCCGCAAACAAGTCGTGCCGGGATTCAAGAAAATCACGACGGGGGCCACAAACGGTCGGGCCGGGGCCTCCTGAAAATCACGCCGAGACTGGGGTATTAAGAATTATCACCCGGGCCCCTGAAAATCACGCCAGAGGCCTGATAGGTCCCACCGGGGCTCTAAAAGTCTCGTTGAGATCACCCAACAAATGAAGCCGGGTGAATGAAAAACAGTCCGGACACGGAAAATCAATCTGGGATCTCAACAATAGCTCCAAAAGCCCACACAACTTGTTGGGCCCCCACAAACGTGTCGTAGCCACCGCAAGGGATCCCAACAAGTGACGACGGGGCCCCAAAAATCGCACTTAGACAAAAACAAATTCACGCCGCTTCTCTTGAAAATCTCACTGGGGCCAAAACGTCGTGCCGGAGCCCCACAAGTTGCAGCTGGCTTCCCAAGTACCAATATATACCCGGAATGTCACCTTGCGGACGGAAAAATTGCGTCAAGGATCCACAAAATAAGAAGTCGTCGGACGCCGGAAAAGAAACCTGTTTGGGCACCGGAAAAAACGCACCGAGAGCCAGAAAAATCGTACCGGGTTCCAAAAATAGCCTGCAGGGGGCTTATAAAAATAGACTTCACCACAAAAACCACAAGGAGACTCCATCGAATCGACCAGAGCACCGGAAAATTAAGAATGGGTCCCGAAAGAAAATTATCCGAAGGGCCTTTCTACTCTCGATCGTGCAATCTGCGGAAAAAAACACGTTGAGCAGCCGCAGTGGCGTACTAAATGGAAAAATTCCCTCCCTAACGTTAGGCACCAAGGAAATACTTTCACCCATTGTCATTACCGTTCAGGTCTGCTGTGCTCTGATGCTTCATCAATGCCGGTGTGTTTTAGCCTGCATCTGATCGCTGAAGTATTTTTATTTAAGCCGGTGTGTGTTTGTTGGTGTGTGGAGTGAGGAGGAGGGTAACAGTGACGGTGACGGTGACGATAGATCCGAGCCTACTATATGGCACTGCAGTCGCATGCTATTACTCAGAGTTGTTATGTTGGTGAGTTCGAGTCTCACCTGTCGCTACTCTTCGCCCGCGACCAATCGGCGTGAGAGATTGGCGACGCTATATGACACAACGGTCGACGTGTCGTAGAACCAATGACCAACCAAGAGTTGTTATGTTGAAATGTACTGAGCACTGCTCTTTTAATTATGTGACTTCACCAGTTATTGGGCGATTTTCCCCGTCGGTGAGGATGCTGAATAAACATAAACATACACATCGTCGAATAAGAAATCAGAATTTCTGAGATCTGAAAATATAGTGGGCTAAATCCGATGAGTTTTTTTTTTTTTTTGGGGGGGGGGGTGTCTAGTGTTTTGGCACTTCGGCCCCCCCAATGTTTTTCAAAAATCGACACCCCTGCACAGCTCCGCATATTATATACTTTTCTCATACCTCGATTTATTACATAGCTTCACCTCGGCTCTCATGTCCATCATACAGCACCCATCTTACAGTTATGCATCTCTTGCTTCATTGTCACAAATGTCATGATCCTCGAAAAACGCTGATGGATTACTGCCGCACACAAATAATTCCCTTTTTCTCATCACTGTTGTTGGATGACCACCTGATTCTCATTACACTGCTTGTCATTTTTATCGGAAAAACAAGCCTGTTCCAAGATTTATCAATTGAATTTCACAGTATACAATTATTTTTATCTGTCACTCTTTCACGGCGCGAGACAGCCTGAGAAGGCCGAAGTGCCGCTTTCCAATCATGCTCAAACTCCTGATCTAGCTCTAGATTCGTCTCTTCTGTCTTTCCTCTTCCTCCTTCCGGCTCTGTTGGTGTTCCACTAGTCCCACACGTTTTCCACAACATCGGCCACGCCAAACTGGAATCTCAATTTGGAATCATGTTCATCCCTTTGATCTCTGAGTAAAGCCAAGTCAATCAGAGGAAGTTTGAAAGCCATTCTGCAGGAGCAAGTGATGCGAGCCGCAGCAGATTCGCAATCACCGCCATCACGGGGAGCCTCAGCCTCACTGTGCAG
This sequence comes from Ashinkailepas kermadecensis, assembly GCA_034440615.1. NCBI lineage: Eukaryota > Metazoa > Arthropoda > Thecostraca > Neolepadidae > Ashinkailepas > Ashinkailepas kermadecensis. Next base: position 628,305 of record JAOTOM010004964.1, read on the forward strand.
AGTAATAGGAAACTTGTACGCAGTATTGTCGAGCAAAGTGTTCATCTTTTGAATCAAGGTAGCCTTTGTTTCTTGGCTCACGGGGTTATGAGACAAACAGGCGAACTCAACACCAACCGACCGCACCGCTTCGTTCGCTGGCTAATCCATAAAAGAAAAGAAAAACAGGGTTTGGCGATGCGCCACTTTCCCTCCACCTCAGCGCGAACTAGCGAACAGCTCAAAGCAACAACAACAACAACAATAACGCTCCTGGCCGAACAGCTTACCTCCAGCGCGTCGTTGAGGCCGTGCATGCGCTGTCTCTCGCGCTCGTTACTCTCCAGCCGACGACTGTTCCTGTCTCGCGCAGACAGAGCCGGCTTCTTCCTGCGACCAGGACCTCGTCTGGGTGACGTCACACACCCAGTCCGCGCGGTGACGTCATCACTGGTGGATGACGAGTCGGAGGCAGTGACGTCGCGGCTCTCCACGGAGAGCCGCTGCCGTTTGCCGGCCCTGTAACACCGCCGGTGCAGGTTAAGCGGTGCTGGCGGGGCGCATGTTGAAGACATGGAGCCTGGCGGTGACACTGATGGCTGTGGTTCTGCCGTGCAGTAATAGATGGCGTCACAGCGCGTTTTTAGCCAGGCATGACGCCGATGGGACAAATGCGGTGTTTACATGTTCCAGGGTGTAGATATGAAGGTTGACCACTGAGCTGACCTCGGCCAGCTGTGAGGAAAATATCGGTCGGGCGAGTGTGCCAGCTGCATTAGCAGTTACAGTGGCACGGTCGAGCATCGTTGGATCTTGATTAGCGGCCTTGTATGGGTGTGAATTTGAGTGACAGCCGCATTGTGGATATTGTCGATGTTGATTGAGCAACCGTCGTTCGCGACTTCGGTCAATGCAGACCAGCGGACAAGAAGTCATTATTGTATCGAATAGACAAGGAAAGAGAGACAGAGGGAGAGATACAGAACATTTCGTGACACATGTACCCCATCCCTCCACGCACACCGGACCTAGACGTCACAGCTGAATTATCCCCACAACTGTGTGGCCAGCTTCACGTCCTAACCAGTTCGATGCACTGCAACGTACGAGACAAAATAGACGGAGAAGAATTGAGAGAGTTGTTTTCCTTCATTCTGAACAGGATGCAGCTTTGGGATGCAGTTTGGACGGCGGCAAAACCAACAAACAACTCTGGAAATGCAAATTGTTGTTCGGTTCACATGCCTCGCCCGTCCCGTTGTTTGCCTGCACGTATGGCTCATCTGAAGTTGCCGTGACACCCTGATGGCCATTGCACCAGATGACAACCACTATATAAACACACCTCGCTTCGCCATTCAGGGTTCTGCAATATCCGACCCTTGGCCGCTGGATCAGTGGTTCAGTTCCCGGCGTACAACAACACCCAGCAACATAAAGCCGCTCAATGTACGGCCGAATGTGCTCCATTGCGCAGATAAAATGTTGTGCTGTACTATACCCGGCCTTCTGCAAGTAAAACCACTCCCCCAGCGTTAATTAAAGTCGTGCCGGACGTAGCACAACTTCCAACATCGGAAAAGTCGGCAGCCAGAGTACAATCATAAGAGGTATACTTAGTGGCACATTTCACATCCTCAACCCAGGATTGACTGCGATCTTGACCGAACACCATTAATTTAGGGCGGGGGTATGGGAGGAAAATAAAGCAACCTCTCCCACCTCAATCTCAATCTCAGCGACCAGTAGAGGGATCAATCTGATTCAAACGGCAATAGCACTGCACTACGCTCGTTTGAGGTACGCAAAAGTTGACCTTGGTGATTATGAATGGCGTCACAGGTCAGGTCAAGCTAAAGAAGAACCTTTCTTTGGGAGTCACACTTCCCTACAAATTTATGTCGTTATCCAATCGACATATTTGCCTGATTTAGGCGGGAATTGATTTCCGTGGATCGTGAGGGAACATGAGGGGGGATCATGAGATCGTGAGGGTCTCGGGTCTGCATGTTGCCGTTTGAGTTCTTGGCTGATGTCACATCGTTAACGTCACACGGTTCACAGCTCCAGGTACATGGCTTACGTCACATGGTTCACACCTCCCGGCACATTGTCACATGGTTCACGGCATGGTTAAATCAAGTGCAAAGTGAGAATATTCTGAAGCCGCACCTTCCCGTGACTCGCCTGATCGCACCATCGTGCGTTGGAATCACACAGCTGGTGGGATCAGCGAGTCGACCCACGACAAATCGTCGTGAGAGGTTGGTGATGCTATGCGATCTAGCAGCCGAGTGCGTGGTGGAGAAGCTCAAGCTACACCTGAAGCTACACCTGAAGTTACACCTGAAGTTACACCTGAAATTACACTTGAGGTTACACCTGAAATTACACCTGAAGTTGCACCTGAAGTTACACCTGAAGTTGCACCTTGCACCCAATGTGTGCAACACCTTATGCTGGAGCGAGACGTGGCAATAATATAAGAATAATATAATTGCAAGTAAGATAACAAGAAGTTTCCCAATACTTCGCGTTTATATTCCTTGATGTTTCTGGTAAACTGACTTCATGCTGCTGGCTTCCATAAAATCCAACGTTGGGGAACGTTGCTGATGCCCATTCACAGAGGCAGTTTAAATATATTGTATATATAAATTGGATGAATACCTATTTCACCTGCCATGCACGAAAAAGATCGCGTCACGTCACCAGTCACACGTACCCATGGGCGTGATCGCTCGTTGCATCGTTGTGATCATTGTTTTCATTTCTGACATGCAGTAGCTACATATTATCGGATTGGCTGTGTGTCTTTCCCATAATTTCGAGCGAAATCCGGAATACTACGATGACCAGAGATGAGATCAAGTGTACTCTACGTTGATTCTGCATTAGTCTACATTGACCTTAAGCATCAATCTAACCCATTGTTATACAAAAATGCTGCAGCTATAGGCTACTATCCGAAGCAGGAATAACAAATACAAAGTGCCAAAGCGGCAAGCATGGTCTACTATGTTGACGTCATAGTCTGTGATCTGTGGTGACCTTTCGGACTTTTTTGGCGACAGGTTGCATAATTAATGTCAGAGAGGTGCTGAAAACTTGCAGGCTATGTATTTGTTAGTTATAAATTATCCGGAAAATGTCAACACTTCCCTCCACCGCCTCTCTCTCTCTCTCTCTCTCTCTCTCTCTCCCTCTCTCTCCTTTCTCTTTCTCTCTTTCTCTCCTCCCTCTCTCTCCCTCTATCTCGCTCTCTCAGAAACGGGATGGCGAAAGGGAGAGAGAGAGAGAGAGAGAGAGAGAGAGAGAGAGAGAGAGAGAGAGAGAGAGAGAGAGAGAGAGAGAGAGAGAGAGATAGAAAGAGAGAGAGAGAGAGAGAGAGAGAGAGAGAGAGAGAGAGAGAGAGAGAGAGAGAGAGAGAGAGAGAGAGGAGAGGAGAGAGAGAGGATGTGACCTGTGAAAGAGGATGTCGGAGTGACGAGTGAGAGCAGAAGGAACTGCGTGACCACGAGTCCAAGCAGGAGAGAGGATGGAAACTGCCGCCAGCTATGTTTGCTCGCTATCGCCGTCTGGCTGAGCGATATTGCCACTATGCTTGCGGGGTCCACGCCACCCGTCGTAGCACCCTCCGTCGCTCTGCTTACCTCTGTGGCTCTCTCCAGGGACGTGGAAGCTTTGCCGGAAATGGAGAGGTGTTGGTAGGTGGACAGGATATTTGAGGGGTAGGTCTCCCATTTCCCGCTTCTGCCCGTCCTCTGTTTCTCCTCTGTTTCTCTCTACTCTCTCTCTCTCATCTCTCTCTCTCTCTATCTGTATATATCTATATATATATATATATATATATATATATATATATATCTCTCTCTCTCTCTCTCTCTCTCTCTCTCTCTCTCTCTCTCTCTCTCTCTCTGTGTTTTTGTCTCTCTCCTCTATCTCTCTCTGTTGTATTGTCTCTCTACCTGTGTGCCAATCGAGCTGTTTTTTTCCTATCTATCTTGAACTTCGTTACCCATGCCCTTTCCCCTCCTCTCTTTCATTTCTCTCTCATCCCTCCTCTTGCCCTGCCATATCTCCAATCCACCTTAACAGCACCAAGGAGTTCTGAGCATGTGGCATGTTAACTATATCGCTGACCCATTCGCAGAACAACACCCAGAATTGGCTGGGGGAGAGCGACCAGTAACGCGAACACCCAACGAGTTTCTGTTAATCGGAAGCTACAGCAGCCGGAGTAGGAGCCATTTCCATGATGGTCTAGTGTTGAAAGATGGAGTACTTCGCTAATTACTGTCATTTATTTATCATCATTAAATAACTCTCCTCTGATAAGATGGGTTGCTTACATCGTGTGCTCATTGCCGTAATATGTCGGGAATCACGGACATAATCAAGACCATTTTTTACCGCTTATCTCGCGCTGCCTGTCCGCACCACACCGCCGTATCACAAGTTGTGGCGGTGGGACGGAGTGCGACGTGGCCACTCGAGCGTGACCGACGAATGTCCCGCGGGCCGCTGACCGTGACGACGCGCGTCACCACGTGTTGGCACGTTTTGGCACGCGGCGTGCCTGTCACGTGGTGCGGCTACTCAGCCGAGACACCTCGACCGATCGTGTGTTGCGAACGCGCTCGGCTCTGTCTTCTGATCAATGGCGGCCATTTCAGCCAGATCCGCCGGAGCGGGGATTCGGCCGGCCGTGCCATAAGGCCGTCAGGCACGTGCCGTCATAAGGCCGTCAGGCACGTGCCGTCATAAGGCCGTCAGGCACGTGCCGTCAGACACGGAACGGGCATCACGCGCCTGGCCCACCGGCATGCATGATTCATGATGTATTTCGCAGCTGTTCTTGCGTGATGGCGTTTCACCCAGCACGTCAGGGACGCGCCAAACGTTTCAAGAAACACGTCGGACACAGACTTGGCATCATAGCAAGTGGCCCAAGCCGACTGGATGGTTTTACCGGCGCGACGTCATCTCATAACTCAGCTAGGGTCGGGAGCCGGGCACGCTTTCATCAGCCTGGGCGTTATTTAACCCACGCCAGTATAGGGGGGGTTGGTGCAACCCCCCCTAAGGTTTTTTTGTGTATTGCTTCCAAACCGATGAACGGATCGCTCTGAGATGTTCAGTACCCTCTGGGGCAACCTTTTGACGACTTTTGGTGAACTTTTTTTGGGAGGTCATGTCAGGTCACGGAGTTATGAGGTCATAAAGGGGAGCACCTCCGACCAGTTTTCAACAAATACGTGATTATCGCACCTAAACATGACATTGTTGCCTACATCGACTGGTATTATGTGTTTTGTTATGTGTTGGGTTCCCATTGAAAAATAATGTTCCAAAAATCGGTGACCTCGGTTGACCTCGTTTGACCTTTCGACCTTTTTTTAGCTGACCTACGGTAGTTTTGCGTGCTGAATTCGAATTCAGCGTCCATTTTCACCCTAGGGAACTTTAAACTTCGAAATTGGAACCACTTTTCAAAAAGTTGGATATTTGTGGTCACGGCTTTGACCTCATTTGGTGCATGACATATTGGTCCGATCACATCGTGTGACATGTTGTTATGTTCGCAAGGTCCCAATAAACATATTTCCGGCAATTTTGTGCATATTTAGACAGTAGTTTCGATATAATTGACGATTTTCTTAGGAAAATACAACAACAAAAAATCAATTTTAGACATTTGACCTGACCTGGAAGTTCTACCATTGACCTTAGAAGGTCCTACTGAATTCCAATCGCGAGATCTCGGCCAGATCTATAACTTTGGCCTTTGGTTCGTTTTCGTAACATGTACGGTTTCGAATCGCCAGGGTGGGGGTTCGTACCCCCCCTATACGATCGAAGGTGGTAAAATGCCGAATACTGGCGAGGGTTAACAAACCGACACCTCCATAACATAAGCGACGCTCGCCAGCTTCTGTCGTAATCGTGGTAGTGTGATGTCGGGGGGGGTCTTGTCGGATACCACTATGTGTGATCAACTGTCTGCACAGACAGCTATGTTAAACTGAACACATCGCAATCTTCAGACGGTGCTTCGTGCGGTGCTTCAGACGGTGCTTCGTGCGCGATCGAGTGCAAGTGTCGGTGTGCAAGCGGGTATTCGGCCGATGTATGTGTCGATGTACAACTTGGTATTCGGCCAATGTATGTGTTGGTGAGCAAGTGGGTATTCGGCCGATCTCGACTTGCCGTTTTCGAGCGTATGCAGTGCTACTATTTGCCTTCTCTAAATGCCTACAGCCCGCTCCCTCTCCTTCCTACCAATCCTCCTCCCAGCATCACCACCAACATTTTTACCTCCATCATCACTACCATCATCGTCACCACCTGGACTCATCGGTGTGTTCATCATCTGAAATCCTCTCTGTCTGTCTTCTCCTGGATTCCTCTGTCAGCACCCTCCCCTCCCGTCCATCTCGTGTGAGCTCCTCTGTCAGCTCGTCACCTCACCTCCATCTCGTCTGGGCTCCTTTGCTAGCCCCTCCCCTCCGTCTCGCCTGGGCTCCTCTGTTAGCCCCTCCCCTCCAGTCCATCACCCCTGGGCTCTTCTGTCAGCCCTTCCCCTCCCGTCCATCGCGCCTGGGCTCATCTGTCAGCCCCCTTCCATACATCTCGCCTGGGCTCCTCAGTCAGCCCCATCCCTTCTCGTCCATCTCGCCTGGGCTCCTCTTTCCAGCCTTCCCCTCCACTTCACCAGGCTCCTAGGTCCACAACCCCCCCCCTCACCACCACCTCCACACACGCACACACACCTCACCTGGGCTCCTCTGCCCACCCCAGCCCTCCACCTCACCTGGGCTCCTCTTCCCACCCCAGCTCTCCACCTCACCTGGGCTCCTCTGCCCACCCCCAGCCCTCCACCTCACCTGGGCTCCTCTGCCCACCCCAGCCCTCCACCTCACCTGGGCTCCTCTGCCCACCCCAGCCCTCCACCTCACCTGGGCTCCTCTGTCTACCCCACCCCTTCACCTCGCCTGGCCCCTGGGCTCCTCTGCCCACCCCAGCCCTCCACCTCACCTGGGCTCCTCTGCCCACCCCAGCCCTCCACCTCACCTGGGCTCCTCTGCCCACCCCAGCCTTCCACCTCACCTGGGCTCCTCTGTCTACCACACCCCTTCACCTCACCTGGGCTCCTCTTCCCAGCCTCTCCTCCACTTCACCAGGCTCATAAGTCCACACCCCGCCCCTTCCACACACACACACACAACTCACCTGGGCTCCTCTGCCCACCCCAGCCCTCCACCTCACCTGGGCTCCTCTGCCAACCCCACCCCTTCACCTCACCTGGGCTCCTCTGCCCACCCCAGCCCTCCACCTCACCTGGGCTTCTCTGTCCACCCCAGCCCTCCACCTCACCTGGGCTCCTCAGTATGCATCCAGGCGTCGTCGGCGGTGTCCCTGGGCTCGTCTCTGTCCTCCTGTGGCGGCGGCTCGAGGCGCAGTTCGGGCAGGAGCGACCTCATCATGTATGCGGCGACGGCGACCTCCACTCGTCAACGCCGGCGCGGCACCAGCTGGAACAGAGGTGCCCTTTCGTCGAGCCGCAGCACGAGACGGCCACGCCGGCTCAGCCACCTCCGCCGGACGAATCACAACACATGCGGACGCATCCATCTGCAGGCGTCGCAGTGGGTGGTCGCTTAACGGCGTGGCAGTGCGACGTGTTGTCTTCCGTGGTGAGAAGTGCGGGTTCGGTTCCCACCGAGTACGAGTGGTACTTTTGAGAATGTTTTGCTGAGCTGTGGACGGGGCAGTTTGAGTTGAAAGGCTAAGTAAACGATTCCACTGGACACTACAATTGTGAGCGCAATCCTGTTAGGAACCCATCCAATTATCTTGCACCCCTCCTCTTGCCATGTCATATCCCCAGCCCATCTCCACAGAACCAAGCAGTTACCAGGCAGATAATCCGTCAGCTGAGCTAGGTGGTGAATTCAGTTGATGAGCTGGAACTTTCACAAGTAGCTTTTGCTTTTGCTTATTAGGGGCTGGGATGTGGTAAATCCCACTCATCAAGCGAATGTGCTAAAGTTAAAAGTGCTTGTGTTGTTCTCATCAAGGATATTCGTGGTGATTCCTCGGTTCTGAAGGGCACTGCTGCTGCTCTCTTGATACATTTGAAGGTCATAGTCTGGGTAATAATCTGTCGTCCACTTGCACTGTCGGGTGTCGACGAATGCTGGCTGGGAAACACAGGAATTCCAGAGATAATCCTTCCATTGCTCAGTAGTAACACTGTGACATTGCATAAACCGGCAAGAGTGATAAGCAAAGCATTCCCCGCCAGCGCCACCAACAGCTTCGACGCAGCTGCCACCCACGTGATCACAGCCGGCGGGCCATTTCCCCCCCCCCCCCGTCCCCGTCCCCCGTCCCCCCACCAGCCGGGGTGTTGCGTCAGTTCACTGCGACGACATCATTGATCGGTTATGACAGCGGACCTTCTCGGGGTGCGAGGTGGACGCTGAGATGATGACAACACTGCGGTGGGGCTGGATGTGTGACGTGGAGTGGCCTAGCCGAGCGAATTTCGGATCAGATTGGATTAGGGTCGAATTAGATTTTAATCGGATTGGATTTGATTTGGCTTGGATTTGAGTTGGCTTGGATCGGATTGTTTTTTTGATTGGAATATATTTGTATTGGATTTAATTTTATTACACTAAATTTGGATTAGATTGCATTGGGCTCTGAGTGGACTTCGGTCGGGTTGAATTGGAATTTGATCGGATTGGAATTGGATCGGAATATATTTGTATCGGAATATATTTGTATCGGAATATATTTGGATCTGAATATATTTGGATCGGATTGGGTAAGAAGAACGACATAACGTTAGGAGCTGGAGAGTATTCAACATTGATTTCGAAGATACATCGCTGCTCTGTCCGCTGTAACAAATCATTTTTCTTCCATACAAATTGGATTTGGATTACCGTTCTGGTTGTGACCAGATTCGTATTGGAGATGTATTGACGTTCACACATCCGGAAAGGATTGGATCAAGGAAATTCAATACATGTTAGTCTTTACCTCAGTCTACCAAGAAGCTTGAATACGTAGCAGCTGGAAGATTCCGCACAATGTCCGTAGAGTTTGCCTGACAAATGAATGAAGAGGATGCCATTTGCCCGTAAAAACTTCAAATGCAGAGCCGGCAGAGAAGCCAAACTATGTTGAAAGGCAATCACGCTAATGCCAAGTATAAATAAAGAATAGCCCCGGTGCGTCGTAGAAGGTCGCCTAGTCCAATAGTTTCCTGACCGGAGGGAAACCATTTGATTGCTGAGCACAGCTGTGGTCTGATAAATTATGACTAATTGCAGAGCGTCTCAAACAAAGAGCGACTAAAACCATACCACAAAATCCCTTCTGGCGGTTGGTTGACAAATATTCTTCATTAAATCGCTATATTTCTATTTTCGTTGCATATGTGCCAAAATCATGAGTCAATACTCTTCTTCAATATATGAGAGAAACCCCAAGATTACTTGTTGTAAATTGCATTCTGTTGAGATGCTCCACTGGATTGACTTACAATCTCGATGCCCTGGGTAGTCGTTATACTGGATGCGGTTTGTATTGTAGACTTACACAACAGACATTACACAGAGGGTAGCACATTATCCGGAGCACACAGGCGTCTCACGGCCTGAGGGAGCACTGACCCTGTTCGTTGCTCGCCGCATCCGTTCTCCAGCACCAACGAGGGCCCGTGATTTCGCTGAGAAGCCATCACCCATCACGACAGTCTACCCTGCTCCGCGGCACGGCGTCCGTTGCACTCTTGATTACCGAGTTTGGCCATCAATACACGCAGCATTGCGGTGTCTGCGTGTCCATGGCGACACGTGACGCCCGCAGGAAGCGCAGGAAGTTTCACGTCAGGAAGCGCTTTGTCCAGCTGGAAAAACTGCCATGCTTACATGGCGAGGCAATAATTGCCATGGCAACTGCAGCAACGGGTGTGAAAACATTGCCGGCGGGCGCTAGACGAAGCCAGCCGGTGAACGGACTGCCAGCAGCCGCCTGTTGGTCATGCTATAGACTGCACCGCATTGCATTTGGGCTGCCGGAGCAGTATGCATGCAGCCTAAGCGCGGGCCTATTAGCGTGGAGCTTTGTCGGCTGGCTTCTGACTCATTCCGGTTCGTGATCCAAACTGGTTGCATAGCGCCAAACGTACATGACATTTGCATAAAATATGTCGCCTCTTTAACCTCCTACATCAATGAAGCTTCACCCAGAGCTCTGAACGTGCAATACGTACTCACGTTGACATTACAATGGTCACGACAGTGTCGGCAGCGGCGCAGCTGTTTGAATGAGCCGGGATATATAAATAGAAGGAAGGAGAAATTATTCCGACCCCAGATTCAAGCAATTTCCGGTGAAGCATAAACGCAGTGCGCCTGACATTCATGCCAAACAGACAAACTTGACATTTACATACACATTCGGTTTCGCGGAAACCATGTTTCGCAGCTGACGCAAGTTTCTCGCACAGGTGTGCAAGCTCCGAAGGAGAATGCAATCAAACATGCGCGTGCCACACTCCATTGCAGTCTATGCCAGCTGGCATTTCGCAAATACAGCAGAAGCAAGAAGAACGTGCGATCTGCTGACCACGAGCCGTCACGATACGAGGCGTCACGATACGAGGCGTCACGATACGAGGCGTCACGACACGAGGCGTCACGATACGAGGCGTCACGATACGAGGCGTCACGACACGAGGCGTCACGATACGAGGCGTCACGATACGAGCTGTCACGATACGAGCCGTCACGATACGAGCTGTCACGATACGAGCTGTCACGATACGAGCTGTCACGATACGAGACCTCACGATACGAGCTGTCACGATACGAGCTGTCACGATACGAGCCGTCACGATACGAGCTGTCACGATACGAGCCGTCACGATACGAGCCGTCACGATACGAGACCTCACGATACGAGCCGTCACAATACGAGCTGTCACGACACGAGGCGTCACGATACGAGCCGTCACGATACGAGTCACACGACCTCCAACTTTTGCGTTTATAGCTTCAGTGATGTCTGAGATCCATGGGAACGGAATCTTGCTCACTCGGTTCGCACAATGTGAGAGGTCATCTTGTGCGCGTGGCAAATATGAGCCAACTGGCTTGCACGAATGCCATCGATTACATATTCTGTTTAAAGAACAATAAGATCACATGGACGTGTGAAATACATGCATGGACAATTTGAAAAACAGGCCAAAGTGCATCATCTACATTTAATTATGGTCACACACTAACACTGCCCACAGCTTATCATCTATTTTCTCCGCCCTATTGGTAAAACGAAGCGAAGACAGCGAAAGGTGACTTGCTTCATGCATGCCACAGGCTTTCAGGAATGTTCAGTACGGAAGCATTCGAGATATGCTCTTCCATCTATAACAACACAACACATACATAACTCGTCAGAACTCGGGAAGATCCAATATTACCCCGTGGAGTTATAGCGAAAACGCGCGAGAATGAGGAAAACATCACGTGATTCCCTGGCGAATCTACACCATTCCTATCGCCAAAAGCGACTATTTCTTTAAATGAAGACTAACATACCCAAGCATATTTCTCTAGATTCGGATGAAGTATTTGTGTTTAATATTCCATTTAAGATTATAATATTTTGTGAGAATGACACATCACCGATGGTGTGCTTCGAACTCTGGGGAGGCACCAAGGATTGAAGGCAAGTTTAAACTACCGTATCAGCAAACCGAAGATGATTTTCTGGATCCAGTATTGGTGCGGAATGGATCCATGATGCGAAAGGGAAGATTCACGCTGGTCAGAAGCATCACGCATTCGTTGATGAGACAGTCATGTTTAATTGTTATGAGAATTTTTCGTTGATGAGAGTCCCGATGTCGTATTGCTACATTCGTTGATGAGACAGTCCAGATGCCGTATTGCTACATTAGTTAATGAGACAGTACTGATGACGTATTGCTACATTCGTTAATGAGGCAGTCCCGATGCCGTATTGCTACATTGGTTAATGAGACAGCCCCGATGCCATACTGCTACATTCGTTGATGAGACAGCCCCGATGCCGTATTGCTACATTCTACGCTCCCGAGACCAGGGAACAGGACGGGTCTGTTCCCGGCCCGGCATTGGACTGACCGGAGCCAACTGCTGTTGTTCGAGCTGTCCAGTCGAAGAGGCACACCGAAGAGGTGGGGCCAAAACGAAACGCAATCTGAGCTGAACAAGGAAGGTGCTTTTGTGTTTGTTTGTATAATTTTCGTGTTATAACTGCTAGAGATCGAGAAGTGTTCAAACGACAGCACTAGATGATGATGATGATGATGATGATGATGATGATGATGATGCGCCCCGGACAACACAAGCAACATTTGCAGATGGATGTCTGCTCACGAATCAACCCTCGTAGCGTTTTGTTGACGAACTCTGCAAACAACCTCCCGAAAGAGGCACCTGTTTTCAGAGGATTGTCCCCTGTGTCGACTTCAATTGCTATGTGTGCAGTGTTCTGCTCATGTCGGCAACACATAGGTGCGGGTTCGTCGTCACCACGGTACGCGTACATTACGGTGCGTTACGGTGCGTTACGGTGCGTTACGGTGCGTTACGGTGCGTTGTACGGTGCGTCTGTTATGGTGCGTCTGCTACGGTGCGTCTGTTACGGTGCGTCTGCTACCGTGCGTCCGTTACACGGGTGCGGTCTGCTAGGGTGCACGCGTGCATTACAGTGCGCGTGTCTGTTACGGTACGCGCGTCTGCTACGGTACGCGCGCCTGTTACGGTGTGCGCGTCTGTTACGGTGCACGCGTATGTTGTGGTGCGCGTAAGTTATGTTATTGCGGTGCACGAGTATGTTACGGTGCACGCGTATTGTTACGGTGCACGCGTATGTTGTAATTGCACGCGTATGTTACGGTGCACGCGCATGCTACGCCGCCATCCGTCAGCGTCGACGGACGTCGTCGTCGATGAACGTAAGCGTTGATGGACGTCACCGCCGTCGGCGTCAGAGTCCGATGGACGTCGATACCGATGGACGTCAGCGTCGCCGCTGGATAGTCGGATGCGGTTATTGCCACTGGCGCAGAAGGCCCGCTCACTACGCCGTGGACTGAACTGGTGACCTCATGGCTTCCTCGCCGCTGATCAGGTCGTGGGCTGACCGGGCCGACCAGGTGACAATGATGTCATCGGCAGTGGTCAGGTCGTGGGCTGCAGCCGAAGCCTGACCTCGATCGCAGTCGCCAAGTCGTCGACAAAACTAGCTGAGCTGGCTATCGATCAAGCCTGATCAAGGTCTCGGCCGTGCGCGGAACTTGTTTCGGTCGCTCAAAAGTCCGACCACGCGCGGCCATACCCGATCGAAACTTGCCAATGACCGACCCATCCCCGGCGCT
>JAOTOM010004965.1:0-135000 GCA_034440615.1 Ashinkailepas kermadecensis
TGGACTGATTATCCACTGACACTTCACACATTACTTGAAGGTTTGCAAGAAGAAGAAAATCACAACCATTGGAGAAAACCTTCAAAATGTGATAAACTCAATAAAAACTGAAGATGTGTTTATGTAGAAAAAGGTTCTTGCTATAAGCCTCTTGATTCTTGGTTTTGCTATAAGTCATACTTTGCAGTCTTGATATTTAGTAACATTCATTGGTTTGCCTCCAGCATTTCCAATTTGGAACTTGTGTCTGTATGATGATGGAAAGTTATTGATGATCTATAGGTGATTGATAATCTGGATATTTAATCCTGCTACCATATTGCCACATCTTTCTACTCAGAAACCTTAAAAAGAATGCTAATGATCTCTGAACCTTCAAATGCAGTGCCACAGCACTGATTGAGACACTGTTTTTTACTGGTGCTTCACAACCCACCAACCCAGTCAGGAGCGCCAGAAAATCTCAATTGCAGCTTATTGTAGGACATCATGTCTTAATTGTGGTGGGGTGGTGTGTCATATGCCTGATCTGTGCTAACTGGGCTTAGCATTCCCATCTCAATGGGGATATGTGATATTTGTCTGATTGCTATGTGATTGAGTGGCACCCTAAGTGGTTTGATTATATGATGGTGTTTCATGTCAGATGGTGGCAGCTGGCGGTATGCTCATTTTGATGGTGATATGGAACTGTTGCCAGCAGGCACATGGAGCAGGGTGGAATTAAGGGCACTTGAAGATATTTTATCTCTGAAAACATTTTTGCACTCCGGGTCTTCATACTGGATAGGATGGGCTTCACATGTACTCGACACAAATGTGGGAACACAGATATCAATAAAAACAACACAGAACGACAACCAAAAAAACGCTGGTTATTTAATTTTATGGTCACCACTCAAACTAATCACTTTTTGTAGCAGTCAGCAGCAGAGTGGGAAACTTACTTTCCGGGTTGGGAGTCGGAGTGCATACCGATTTCTTCCGAGTACATTTTCATGGACATTATTTTTTATACATGGAATCTGTTTACCAGTAACCGACCGGAAAACCGAAATCAGCACCTACATAATATGCATAAGTAATATCATTCTCATTTTTGGTCAAATCAAATGCCAAAACATACGAACAAAGAAGTGAACAATGGATAGCACCGCCCGGCAGTGACCCGTAATGATCAGCACTGTTTCGTTTCTTATAACTCACAGGAGAAATGCGTTTTCCTTTCACTGTTGGTGCTCAGTACAAGGCCCAGCCATATGAAAAACAAACAAAAATACTTCACACTTCGCCCTCAGTTCAGAGCGCATACCTACCTATGCAGCCAATTTCCACGTTACGTCTCAACTCCGCTTACCGCACACGCCACAGTTGGATGTGATCAAAGCAAAGATCAGTCAAGGTCTTGTGTTTACAGTTAACTTGTGTGGACACTGTTGACTCATGTGTTCAAAGTTGCTAATGGTTATGATGTCATATACAAAATACCTTGCATTGATTGGTTGACAGACAGATTTCAGAACAGAAAATGCTATCGCATGCCAATCCTGATCGGTGGCCTCCGGGACCCGGAGACGTCTCTAAAACTGTCAAAGCTTCACTATAGGGTGGCAGAAACACAGGTGTGTATGTGCGTGTGAATTTGGCCAGCCTGCCACCGTGTGGTGATGTCGGCTGTTTCCGGTTGTTGGTGTTGTGCTGGTGTTAAGCGGTATAAAAGTGGTGTGAGGGGTATGGTAGGAGGATTAGTCGAGGGGTGGAAGAGGGTGTTGACTGGTTGAGCAGTGTCGAAGTAGATTCTGTAGTGTGGAGTAGAGTTGAGTAGAGTAGAGTTGAGTAGAGTTGGGTTATGAGCGGAAGTATAGTAGAGGTGGTCGGGGTCCGAAGATGTTAGGTTGAGAAGAGTCGCCAGTCCGACGGTGCCAGATTGGGGTACGGGTGTAGTGGGGTTTGGGGCTGGGTCTTCGCCTTGGTTTAGACATTGCAAGAACATTTGGTATTGGGGCATATTTTTGTTTTTCTTTCTGTTGTCCTTTAATCAGCGTCATGTTTATCGTGTTTTTTTTTGTTTGTTTTTTGGGGGCTAGTTTGTTCATTTTTTTTTTTTTTTTGGATCATCTTTTTGTTTTCCTTCCATCTTTTTTGTGTTTTTTTTTCCATGTCTTTTTGTTCCTTTTTTCCCCTTCACAGTTGTTCTAATATGCGTGTTGTTGAAAGGAAGTGGAATATATGTTCGTGTAACGTTGGGTGTTCATTGTTGAGAAGCGTGGTGAGGTTTAGTGGGAGGTGGTTTGTGGTGCAGTAGTTTGTGATGTGTTGTCTTTGGTTGTTGTACTTTGTGCAGTATATGAGAACGTGTTTGATTGTAAGTGTTCGGTGACATGTTGTGCATTGAGGTCATGGTTGGCTTAGAATGAGGTAGGAGTGTGTGAGTGCTGTGTGTCCGATGCGAAGTCTTGTCAGTATCCTTTCTTTGAGTCTAGTGTTCTGATTGATGGTGTGCCAATGTTCGTATTTTGGATGTATATCGTGGAGTTGTGTTCCTATTCTGCCCATGTTTCTTGAATGTGTTTGTTGATTGCCTGGTGTATTGTGGGGTAGTAGTCGGATTGTGAGAGTGGACAGTTTGTGGTTTGTTGTAGTGTTGTGGCTATGTTTGCTTCGGTGTCTGCATGTTCGTTGCCTGGTATGTCTGTGTAGCTTGGTATCAAAAGGAGGAGTGGTTGTTGTCGAATGTTTAGTTTGTTATGTATTTGCAGTATTTTGGGGATGAGGGGGTGTTTGGAAACGGTGTAGGGTATTATGCTTTGTATTGCTGATTTTGCGTCTGTGGCTAGATGTTGTGTTCTATGTTTGTGTTGTAGATGGTACAATAGGCCGAATATACTGCATATATTTCTGAAGTGTAGGTGGATGCTGTGTCCGGCAGACGGGCCCGTAAGATGACTCGGGGCGGTGCTTGTCTGGTATACAGCACCGCCGCGGAGCCCGTCTGGTGTGTGTGTGATTTGGAGCCGTCGGTTTAGATGATGTTGCAATTTGCGAATTGTGATATGAATTGGAGGAAGAGTTGTTGTATTTCTGCATCTGTGTATGTACGTTTTGGTTTGTCTATTAGGAAGTGTGTTGTGGGGGTTTGGTGTTTCCACCATGCTTTAGGTAGTGGGAGTGGTTTTGAGGTGGGTAGTGCGAGGTGTAAGTTTCTTGCGTGTTGTTGAATGCGGCATCCGATTGTATTTTTGAATGGTACTTTTTTCATGAGTTGGTGTCTGCGTTTGGAGCGGATTTTCAGTGCCTTAGTGCATGGGTGTTGTCTAATGAGTTGTGTTTTGTAGTGGTATCTGAGTAGTGGTTCTGTGCGTCTGTGGTGTAGTTCTGGTATGTGGTTGTATATATGAAGAGCGAGGGAAGGTGAGATTGTGTATGCTCCTGTGGCTATCTTTAGGCATTGGTATTGAAGAGAGTCTAGGAATTTGAGGTTTGATTTAGCTGCGTTTTCGAAAAGTGTTGACCCGTATTCCATGATTGGTCGAATGATGGATTTGTATAAGGTCAGTAGGAAATTTCGGTCTGAACCCCAATCTGTGCCGGATAGCGCTCGTAAGATGTTTATTCTTTTGGATGCGCGTTTTTGGATGTTTAGTATGTGTGGTTTGAAGGTGAGTCGCGGATCTAAAGTGATGCCTAGGAATTTTGCTGTGGTAACAAATGGTATGGGAGTGTTGTCTAGTTTCAGTGGCTGTAAATATGTGTGTCGCTTATACCCAAAGATCATGCATTTGGATTTGTGTGGTGCAATGTGTAGGTTTAGTAATGTTAGCTTGTCGTGGAGATCTGTTAGTGCGTTTTGTAGCATTGTTACTGAGTGGGCCGGTGATTCTTGTGATGTCCATAGTACGATGTCATCTGCATAGAGTGCAATTTTGGCTGGGAGGTTGTTGGGGATGACTGAGTTCAGGCCGAGAATAAAGAGGAGGGGGCTGAGAACTGAGCCTTGCATCAAACCGGTTGTGGGGAATTTAGTGTCTGAGGTGTGGGGACCAATTTTGACTTGAAATGATCGTTTTAGTACGTAGAAGTGTAGGTAGTGTAGTAGTCGGCCCTGTATGTCTATGTTGTATAGGTGTTGTAGTAGAGCTGTTATGTTGATGGTGTCGTATGCTTGTTTTAGGTCCAGGAAGACGGCGACGGTGGGAAGCTTCTTTGCCGCCGCTTCCTGGATGTGTGTGATGAGGTAGGTAAGGTTATCTATACAGGATCTGTTGGGAAGGAAGCCTGATTGAGTGGGAGCAATTAGTTTTTGTGTCTGGATGATGTAAAGGAGTCGTTTTTGACAAGTCGTTCGAAAAGTTTGTGGAAGCAGCTGGTGAGTGCGATAGGGCGGTAGGAGTCGCATAGAGTTGAGTCAGTGTTTGGTTTAGGGATAGGTATAAGGAGGGCGTGTAGCCATGATTGTGGATATGTATGTGTTGTGCATGCAGTGTTGTATGTTTCGAGGAGTACCTGTACTGCTTGTGTTGGGAGGTGTTTGAAGAAAGAGTAGTGTATATTGTCTGGGCCTACGCTTGTGTTTCCTGTCTCTGCAATTGCAAGTTCTAATTCGGTGAGTGTAAACCTAGTGTTGTAGAGGTGTGGGTCTGATGGGAGGTGGAGGGTTCTGTGGAAGTGTGGATGATCTAAGGTGGTAGGTGTGTGCAAAGATGTTGGTGATTGTTTGTGGGTCTGTGATGGTGTTGTTGTTCTGTCTGAGTATGATGGCTTTTATTGGTGGTCGCTGTCGGGTTTGGAATGTTTTCAGGAGTGACCAGATTTCGCCGAGAGGGGTGAATCTGTTGAATTGAGTAGAGAAGTTAATCCAGGATTTCCTTTTTTCGTTTTTCATGGTTCGCTTGCAGAGTGCTTTGAGTTGTTTGTATCTGGTGAGTGTGTCCGGTGTGCGGTGTCTTTCAAACCTGTGTCGTGCATGGTTCGCCTGAATCAGGAGCGCACCTGAGCGTATTTGGCGGGCGTGGAGGGGCTCCCCTGTGAGTTGAGTGATGGACTCCTCCACCAGCCAGGGGTCGAGGGAGCCCATGGGCTTCCCGTCCCCCCGGCGGCAGAGGTAGAACTCTCCGGTGGGTGACTCCGGTGCGTTCATGGTGTGTGGTGTGAGTGGGGTATGTGTTGTGCTGTTCGTGGCTTTGAGAAAGGGTGAGTAAGTGGCAGGTGTGTGTGACAACGGTACAATACAATACACAGGCGGAGGGGGGCGGAAGGGCGTGAAGAGAGCCCGACAGGTGTAAAAGTAGGGCAGGACAGTTCAAGAGAACACAAAGAAAATGGAAGCTGTGCTTGAAGGGAGCACGGTTAGGAAAGAGCAGAAAAAGATCGTGCAGAAGGCACTACAGAGAAAAGGGGGTGGGCTGGGGGGGGACCGGGAGGGGAGTGGCAGCACCGCCGGACTGACCGTACTGTAGAAGAAGGCGTCAGGAACGAAGAGGCAGAGGAGAGAGTCCTGGAGGGCAGGTGTAGATGAAGAAGAAGTCCGGGTCGAAGATGTGGAAGACGGAAGTAGTCTAGAAAATCCAGTAGAGAAGATGTAGTCGCTGAAGTGGTGATGAGGTAGAGGGCAGCGGGAGACGATGAGACGGCAGCAGGAGGCGATGAGACGGAGGAAAGAGGGAAGGTTGGTGACTAGGAGGATGTAGAGTAAGTGAGTGTGTAGGGTGCGTGTGTGGCAGGCGGGTGGCTGGCGGCTGAAGCTGAAGATATCAGGCCAGCTGTGTGTGTGTGTGTATGGTGTATGTGGAAGCTGGTTGGCGGCGAAGTCGACCGTTGGCTTGAAGTCGGCTGTCGTCGAGGCAGGGCACTTGGAAGTTGACTACGGTGTCGTTGGATTGGGAGTTTGTGGCGCAAAAGCGAGCGAGATCTGGCGTCGTTGGATCGGACGTGCGAAACAGTGGGGGGGCGTGAGTGCAAGAGCTGGATATGGTATATGTCGTGTTTGTTTGTTTTTTTGTTTTTTTTTTTTTCCTAAATCTTTAGCTGAGGCAAAGTGCCATCTGCTAGAGATTGCTACGTTAAAGAAGTAGTTACGTTAATCCGGCTTATGTGACATCCGGTTATACCAACTAGTCAAGAAAGGAGAGACGCCGTGAAACAAGAAATATGGCGTAGAGACGAAACACGCATGTCATACAGGTACATATACATACATACAGACACTCATGACAATGGAAGGACATTTGGAGGGTGGGCAGCATCGTAACCTCCGGAGAGGCTCCACTGCCCACCTGCGACCTGAAAATCGAAGCGGAGGCCCGACGCCCAGGGCGAGTCGTGGGCGTCGGGCCCGACCTTGTGTGTGTAAGTGTATGGTTTAAGTTAAAGCCTGGAAACCCCTAAAAAGGGGAAAACCAGGCTGCTTGAAAACCCGAGGGTAAAAAACCAAGCGCAATTTAAAAGGAAGTCCGTCCGTAGTAGCCAAATTGGATCGGATCCTGTCTACCTAGTGTGAGATAACCTATATGGACGTGTTTTGCGACGACGGAGAAGAAGAGATGTGGAGCGGAGTCATACAGCCAGTACGGAGTGTGGCGCGTGTCGTATATCTTTTATCAGGCTAGCTTGGAAAAGGAAAATGCGACGGAGGCTTTATATCAGTTCGGAGAGTTTGGTGTCCTGGAGGAAGCGAAAGAGTAAATCAAGTAGTTCTGGGTGGTCATTCCCGAGGAGAGCTTGAAGCGAAAGTTGTGAGTGGATCTTGGCGACATATTGCATGATATAGCGACGGTGAAGAGCATATGTTGGACAGTCAAGTAAGATATGAGTGACAGTAAGGCGAACGTGACATGTGTTACAAAGTGGAAGGCGGAGAGGTCTATGAAAAAGAAAATTGTGTGTCAAATCGGTGTGGCCCAGGCGAAGTCTGGTGAGTACCACCTCGTTCAGACGGGTGTGCTGGTTGGAGGAGGGCCAGCTGGAGAGTGTGGGCTTGATGGTGTGTAGGTGTGTGGTGTTGTGTGACCAGCAGGCCTGAATATACTTTCTGAACAGATTATTTGTGAGGGATAAAAGATCTCCGGGGGGTACTGGGGCTCCGTGGTTATCGGGGAGGTCGATCGCCGCGCGGGCGAGACCATCAACCCGCTCATTTCCCGGGATGCCCCTATGTCCAGGGATCCAGAGCAGTGTGAGTGGAAGGTGTGCGTGGTTGGCATTGTAGAGGTGTCGGATGGCATGGAGCGTGGGGTGTGTGGTGTTGTGTATTGAGGCGAGGGCGTCCACGGAGGATCGTGAGTCAGTGCATATTGTAGTAGGGGTAGTAATGCGTTGCGCAATGATGTGTTGTAGGCAAGTGAGTATGGCGACTAGTTCTGCTGTGTAAACCGAATGGTGAAGTGTTAATTTGGTTTGACCAGTGTCGGGCCCACCGCACCAGGCGGCTCCCGTACCATTGCTGGTACGTGAGCCGTCCGTGTAGAAGAAGGTGTGTTGTGGGTGGGCCTCTTGATATTCAAAAATCTAATTTGGACTTCGATGGGGGTGAGCAGGTTTTTGTTTTCCCGAAAGAGATACTCAAGTTTGGGGTGTTTCATGTGCCAAAAACGGGATTAGAGGAGGCAATTTGTCGGGGATTACGTTGGGGAATTTGAGTGCGAATGTGAGGACATGGTCTAAATGTATGGCAATATTGTATTTGTTCCTATTATATGTGCGTCGAACGGGAGGATTAGAGAGTGCGAGGGTGGCAGGGTGGTTGTGTTGTGTTGTGGTGCGAAAGTGGTATCTGACTAGTTGAAGCATTCTGCGGTGTTGTAAGCTGGGAAGGTGGGCCTCAGCCCGGAGACTAGTGATGGGCGTGGTGCGGTGTGCTCCGGTGATGAGGCGTATTGCGTTATTCTGTATGCGTTCAAGTGTTGTGATGTGTGAAGGGGATATATTATCGAAGATAAACGCATTGTATTCCAGGATTGAGCGAATCAGAGTAATATACATTGTGTTGAGTGTGGCCCTGTCTGCACCCCAGTCGCGACCGGAGATGCAGCGCAGGAGATTTAGACGTTTTGCGCAACGTTGTTTTAGATAAGCAATATGGGGGCCGAAACAAAGACTTTTGTCTAGTACGATGCCAAGATAGGTGAAGGTGGTTTGGTGAGGGATAATTTGGTCGCGGTAACGGAGTGGTGTAAGAGGTGGAATGTACGTGGTGAGCCGGGAGAAAAGCATTGTAACGGATTTGGTGGGGGGAGATTTGCAGTCCCCAGAGGGAGCACCAGGAATCAATTTGATTCATGGCGCGCTGCATTATATGATTTGCATTGTCTGCCGATGGGTGCGTGCACCATATGGCCAAATCATCGGCGTAAATGGAGTATTTTAGACAGGGGGCTATGTGATGGAGGTCAGCGAGCGCATCGTTAATCATGATAAGAAAGAGGGTGGGGGATAGCACGCTGCCTTGTGGGACGCCTTGATCTAACTTTTTGGACTGAGAATGGATATTGCCGCAGCGGACGGTGAATGTTCTATTAGCGAGAAAGTTGGTGATAAATTTTGCCATCCTGCCTCGGATGCCAATACGATGTAATTTGATTCGGAGTGCCGAGCTGTGTACTTTATTGAATGCGGCTTTTAAATCGAGAAAGAGTGCCACGGTTTCATGTTTTTTCATGAAACCGCGCTGAATCGAGTCAACTAATAGAATAAGGTTGTCAGTGGTGCTGTGTCTGGGTCGAAAGCCGCTTTGAAAGGGTGTGAGAATTTCGTTGTTTTCAAGGTGAACTCTGATTCGTCCATTGACCATGCGCTCAAAAAGTTTAGAGGCACAACTAGTGAGAGAGATAGGTCGATAGCTAGAGGGAAGGTCGCGAGGTTTGCGGGGTTTAGCGATAGGAATGATAGTGCTAGTGGACCAGGAGAGGGGGAAGGTGCCGTCAGTCCATAGTTGGTTTAGTGCCGAAAGGAGGTTGTCTTTGCCGGAGTCGGATAAATTTTGGAAGAAGGGGTATGCCAATTGGTCAGGGCCAGCCGCGGTGTTTGTTACTTTGGATAGGGATAAATTTAGTTCATAGAGAGTAAAGGGGGCATTATATGGTTCCGAGTTGTCCGAGGTAAAGTTGCAGGTGGCAAGAGTGGTTTGGAGGAAGTCGGTGGTTTGTTGCGAGTATTGCGTATTTGAGGAGATGTCTGCATAATAGGTGGCAAAGTGTTCCGCGACGTCCGAGGGTTCTGTGATGCTGCGTTGATTAATTGTCAGTTGTGGGAATCCGCGGTGTGGGGGTCTGCCATTTGAGAAAGAGCGAATTTTGGTCCAAATCTGGCCGATGGGGGTAAAACGGTTGAATGAGTTTGAATAGAGTTGCCAGCTGCATTTTTGGCGCTAAGGATAATCTGCTGACAACGTTTTTTAGCCTCGCGGGCTTCTAACATGTTTTGGGTGGTGAGATTTTTGCGAAATTTTCGCTCAGCCCGCCGCCGCAGAGCGACGGCGCGTTGACACTCGTCGTTCCACCACGGCACGTGATGACGGCCGGGGAGCGACGAGTGTGGGGGGACATTATTTTCTGCCGCGAGTAATATGGTGTCAAGAAAAGCTGATATTGGGGGGTGTGAATGAGGAGGGAAGACGGTGTCAATTTCCTGGGAGAAAGATGGCCATTTCGCCTTGCGAACATTCCAGCGGGGGAGAAATGAATAATCTCTAGCCTGGGCTGAGCGTTCGAGCATAATATGAATAGGGAAGTGATCGCTAAAGAGGGGGTCGGGTTGTACATGCCAAGAAAAGAGGGGTGAGACGGAGGCCGAGGCCAAAGATAGGTCGATGGCAGATGGACGGAACGGGGCAATGTCGGTGTTGTGTGTGGGTGTTTGGTCATTTAAAAAGACCATGTTGTGGGTGTTGAGGAGTGTTTCGATGTGGTGTCCGCGAGGTGATGTGGTGTGACAGCCCCATGCCTGGTGGTGGGCATTAAAATCTCCCAGCACCAGACAGGGGTGAGGGAGGAGACCGAATAGGTCGGTCACAGAAGATAAGGATAGTGTAGGAGAAGGTGGGAGATAGAGAGAGAGTATAGTAAGCTCTAGTTGTGCAATTTTGACAGAAACGGCAATAAAATTTAGGTTATTTACAATGGGGATCTGACGATGAAGGAGGGTGTCGGATATAAATAAGGCGACCCCGCCGCCGCGGGGTGTAGAATTTCTATTGTCGGTGTAGAGGGAATAACCAAAGATATTAAAATTATATGGGTCATTGTCGCGCCATCGGGTCTCCTGAACGGCGGCAATCAATGGTTTATTTCTGATGATATATTCCTTGAATTCTGCCCAATGGGATATGAGGGACCTCGTATTCCATTGGAGCAAGAATTCAGTGGTGGGTGTCTGCATTAGTGTTGTGTTGTGTGATGATGATCACGCCCTCGCAGGCGTGTGTGTGGCGGTGAGGGCGTGATTGGGTCATCCGTCTCGTAGGAGGCGGACGACCCTGGTGACGTGGAGAGGGGCTCTGGATCCCCAGTGCGGTCCGGGCTCGGGGAACGGGAGCGAGCACTCGATTCCGGGGACAGAGTGGGGAGGCGACGGCCCTGAGGGGGCGGTGTGGAAGACGCCCGAGCCTTGGTCGGAGCAGCCTGTTGGCGGTGGAGGGGCTGAGCGCTAGAGGAACCGGTGACTGGGGTCGCCGCGGTCTGCTGCGCGGCCCGACAGTGGTGGGCGGTGTCTGCCTTGGCGGGGCCCGCGGCAGGGGCAGGGCGCATGGCCGGCTGGGTGACGTCCTGTGGGCGGTGCGGGGACCGGGGGCGGAGGGGCCCGCTAAGGGGGCAGGGCGAGAGGCCGGGGAAGGAGAGGAGGGAAGCGGGTCGCAGTCGGACCGACCCGACCCTCCAGACCTGGGGCGGGAGCCCGCTTCAGCCGGAGTCGGCCACATTGGGGCCAAGTGGGGCCGGGCCCACACCATCGGTGGGGCGGGCGGCGAGGAGCCCTGTGAGGTGAGTCGCCGCTGCTGACGCTCTTTGGCGTCGAGCCACGCAGGGCAGCGTGGGGATGCGGCCGGGTGGGGGCCCAGGCAGGCGGCGCAACGTGGCACCTCGGACGCGCACATATCCGTCGTGTGCCCCTCGGCACATCGCCCACATACAGGCTCCCTGGAGCGACACGCCTTTGCCAGGTGCCCGTACCTTTGGCAGAAGGCACATCGGGCCGGTGGTGGGGTCCAGGGGCGAAGAGGGATGCGCAAGTAGCCCGCCATGACGTGGGTGGGCGGGACTTGCGTGCGGAAGCCCAGTTTCAGGACTGGGCCCGCACGAGGGCTACGACCGAGACGGGTCACGTCGCACACTCCCTGCGACTGCAGCTCGTCCAGGAGCTCCTCCTCGGACAGATCCACCAGCTCCGGGGCGTAAGCGGTGGTATACACCAGGTTGAGCCTGTCCGCGATCTCAACCGTGATGTCCTTGCCGAGGAACCGGTTCAGGCTCATGAGGGCACGTGCCTGTGAGGCTTCCCTAACCCGCACCAGCAGGGCACCAGAGCGGAGGACCTTCGCCGAGGAAACTCCGCCTGTCCACCCATCCAGCTCCCGTGCTACCGCAAACGGGGAGGTTCGGGCCCACGATCCCTCCTTCCTCGTCACCAACACGAATGACTCACCCTCCGGGGGTCGCGGGGAGGGGGCAGGCGGGCTCCGGGCCGGGGGCGGCGTCCTCCGTCCTCCGAGGGGGGCTGGGTGTTCCCAGGCCGGGGGCGGCGTCCTCCGTCCTCCGAGGGGGGCTGGGTGTTCCCGGGCATACCGGGGCAGGGCAGGTGCACTTACACCAGAGGGGAGAGGGTGGAGTGTATATGTGGATAAGGGCGCCCGGAAGGGGTGCAAGCAAGAGAGGCACCCTGAGGGGATGCTGCAAGGAGAGATGTGAAGAACTGGCGTGTGAAAGGGGAAGAAAGACACAGAGTTTTGGAGGGATGGGAAAATCGGTCAGAGGCGGGGGCAGTCACGCTCAGAGAACGTTAGCCCGATCCATTAAACCAGAAAGATACCTATGACCGATTTATAACCTATGGGGAGGGATGGGAAACAAACAATCGAGGCTGGCCGCCGGTACAACTCGGTTTCCCGACGATGCCCGTGAGCACCGCTAGGCCGAGGAGGAGTGGGAGGGGGGCTGCGACGGCTAGTCCGACGAGCACCGACTAGCGGCGTCGGCCGGCTAATCCGGCTGACAACCGACTAGTGGCGGAGGGGGCGGAGCTTCCCGTAGATGTCCTGGAAAGGACACCTACGAGACAGCTGGGAAGGGCGGGTGGGGGGCTTGAAACGGCGGACAGCTTCTGTGGCTTAATCTCCGGTTGTGATAACCAGGTCTTGTCAAGCCTCCTTCCTTTGTTCCCACATTTGTGTCGGAGTACATGTGAAGCCCATCCTATCCAGTATGAACCCGGAGTGCAAAAATGTTTTCAGAGATAAAATCTCTTAAGAAGTGCCTGAATTCCCACCCTGGTCAGCAGCCGGACCACAGCTTCACATACTCCCTCAATCTCAACCGCCGGAATTCCCGACAACAACGTGCCAACAGCAACTTGCAAGATGATGCGCATGCGCACTGAGAACACTTCTCCGGCTCTGGAGCCGCGTCTCGGAATAGCTGTGTTTCTGCCACCCTATAGTGGGAAACTTTGATAGTTTTAAGAGACGTCTCCGGAGTCCCGGAGGCCACCGATCAGAATTGGCTGCGTTAGCGTTTTCTGCTCTGAATTCTGTCTGTCAACCAATCAATGCAAGGTATTTTGTATATGACGTCGTAACTGTTAGCAACTTTGAACACATGGTTAACAGTGTCCACACAGGTTAACAGTAAACACAAGACCTTGACTGATCCTTTGCTTTGATCACATCCAACTGTGTCGTGTGCGGTAGCCGAGTCGCGTTCGTATTAAGTGGGAAATTGTCTGCGTAGGTAGGTATGCGCTCTGAGCTGAGCGTGAAGTGTGAAGTATTTTTCTTTGTTTTTCATATGGCTAGCCTTGTACTGAGACCAACAGTGGAAGGAAAACGCATTTCTTCTGTGAGTTATAAGAAACGAAACAGTGCTGATTATTACGTGTCACTGCCGGGCGGTGCCATCCATTGTTCACTTCTTTGTTCGTATGTTTTGGCATTTGATTTGACCAAAAATGAGAATGATATTAATTATGCATATTATGTAGGTACTGATTTAGGTTTTTTCCGGTCGGTCACTGGTAAACAGATTCCATGCATAAAAAAATAATGTCCATGAAAATGTACTCCGGAAGAAATCGGTATGCACTCCGACTCCCAACCCGGAAAGTAAGTTTCCCACTCTGCATGGGAGGCTTCCCTCCATTGGCCACCCATGCAGGTCTTCCTGACTGGGAGATGGGGCCAGCCTTGTCATGACCTTGGCTGGGGCTAGGTCCAGAGTTGGGATTCTGTGTGCACAAAATGCACACCTGTCACCACAATTCAGAGTGTCTGGTCTGCCAGCCCAAATACAATAACCTGTATCCATTTGCAGAATGTGGAGCATATTTGGTAACAAGGCCTAATCATATTTTGTGCTTTCAGCATCTGCTGCATGGGCGTGCAAGTGGTGCCAACTGGTTGGCCGAGATTAGCTGCTGCCCGACAACCACCTCTCCGACCACAGTGGGACACCCAGTGGTGGTGGGATAGCGGTGTCATTTTGTGCACAACTGAGAGAGGGCTCGCATAGATTAATTATAGGCTGTGACAAAAGTATACTTCACGACAAAAGTATACTGGCATGTCGTTGGCATGCGCTATTATGACACTTGATGTTCTTAATGTGCTGCGACTGCCTCGACACAGGCCTAGCGCATGTTCGAAGCACGTCGTTCCAGCTGCGGGATCAATGACGGCCTTGTGTTGCACACATTTGATGGTTTTGTGTATAGGTGTCTTTCCTGGAAAGCATTGAAGCTGGCGTGAATGTGGTAAGAGTCGTCCGATTTTCCTTTCTCTGAGATTATTGCAAGTTGATGCAAATAAGCACTCGTAAGAACCAAATGAATATTGTATCCAGATAGCTGTTGGGAGACTTTTCGACCAATTCGCAGCTTGATCCCAGGGTTTATGTAACAGAGGAGGGCAAGGTAAGACGCCTCTCACCGAACATTTGATTACTTGATTTGATTCTTCGCTTAGTATTATTGTCTACCGTGGAATCGTCGATCCAGAACAGGGATGAGGGCAGTGGAGGATATGCACGAACAGCTTAAGGCATTTATGTCCAGGGGACACCTTTCGCTAAACATTCCGACGGCGGGATGGCGTAATGGTGGCGTTTGGCCGATTGGAGTTGGTACGGATGAACCTTCGCGATGCGGCACTTTTCTCGGTTATATGAAAATTGTCGTTCACCGATCTGGACCGGGCACGGGATCATACAGTGCACGCCCGCCTCTGGATCCGCCAGTGAAATATGCGTGTTCTCTGATGTGTTCTGTTTGCGTCTGTTACTTTTTGTGTCTGTAAATGCTTGTAACTTGTGGAATACATTTGGTGAAGAGGAGTGCATTTTTTTCTGCGTCTGCTACACTGGTCGCATTTGGTTGGAGGCCGAGCAACGTTCTCCTCTTTAGGAAAATCGAATTTCCCTCTTCTCGTCGTCCCGAGGTAAGCAAGGCGTTTTGCGAAAATGAGCGATGGAAGCATATCACAATCAACTGATAAAGATCGGGGTTAAATCTGGCGTTGAAAGATTTGCCTGTGCTACCCGAGGAAATGTCTGTTAGTGTGGTGAGGTGAGCTGGAATACGCTCTTAATTTTCAACTTTAACACTCGGGAGTCATCAGCATTGCGAAGGTCAATTCAACGGATACAATCTTCTCCAAATGTATGCAAGACAAAACACCGGAGATTGTAGCACCATCTTCATGAGATATAAAAGGTGGCACTGCAATTATCAGCTTAGTGAATTGACAATACGTGGTGGCAGGGGTGACATTGTGAGGGGTGGCTTTATGAGACATGGCAGGGGTGGCTTTATGACATTGTGAGGGCACTTGCATGACCCCCCCCCCCATGTGGCCTTTGCACCTCTAAATAATATAAACGTATAACATGGGATACTAGTGGTATGCCCCCAATCCACTTGTGCCCCCTTATTGTTTTCATGTGGTGCGCCCTCCCCCTCGACGAAATTATTATGTTCCGAAGACTAGGCCTATGGGTGGCAACATTTATTTTTGCAACAGTCGCAATGTACAATGATGGAACATGTACGAATCGACTGTCGGCCTTCATACCCTTCTGATCAGGCTTCTGGTGCATATTAAATGAATTTGCATTGCCATGAAAGTTCTCTTCTACCGTTGCTGAGTTCTGCCTAACTTCTTCTATATAATTGTTCATCTGTGTTCCGTTTCGAAGTTCTATTTTTCAACGTTTTTCATTTGTTTCTACCCACTTGTATGACAACGGGGCACATCTCCATCGAATTGCATCAAGCTACCTAACAGATCCAGCGGGGCCCTAGGGGACGGCCACCCTCCTCTCTCCCCTTGGGAACCCGGTCAAGGTCTCCGACATAGATGGTCGCTCGTTCAGGTAGTGAAGGCTGTAAACAAAGAAACGAAATAATGCATTATTTCCTTTTTATTTCCCATGCATTATTCCCCCTTCGGCAAAGGCACGATCTTTCTGTGAAGGTTGAATGCACCTTCACCCCCTCTATTCTCAACACATTTTTCAGCCGGAGACGCTTCTCCGAATAGAGAACGTCCTCGGCATGTGGGAAGCTCGACTGCACCCATCCCTCCCCTCAGAGGCGTAGGAACGTCTAAAAAAGTGGAGGGGGGGGGGGGAAAATCCATTTTGAAGTTTATTCCTTCCATGCCTCGCCATAACATTAATGTTAAACTTTCATAGAAAGTGGAGGGTCATGGCCCCTTGCCCCCTGTTCCTACACCTATGCCTCCCATTTCCCACACTCAACGAACTTTTAGCCGAAGGTGCTTCTCCGGATGGAAAAGGCGCCCCCCTAAAAAATAAGCACGCACCCCCTAATGAAATCCAGATCCGTCAGTGAAGAACACCCCCATGTGTGCATACCATGCCCCTGTCGGTTCCCTATATGGGGTCGTCGAATACTATACTAGACTATATGGTGTCACATACAAACGCATTAGTATTGCGGCCGCGTCGGCGTCACACTTTCTAACAGCTGTGTTTGTTTGCCGTGCTCCTGCGCATGCGTCAACTCGCCGCTAGCTACGGCGAGGGGGCGGTGAGTAATGACGCGTTGCTTGCCGCCACGACGGGGCGAATGTGGAGCGGCGTTTGGGCCATGACGGCAAATGTGGCGCAGCGTTTGGGCCATCACGGTAAACGTGGCGCACTGCTTTGGCCATCACTCTAGCTCGCCGGTGTGCCGCTGTTGCGGCCCGCTCAGGCCGTTGTCATCCCCATGCCTTCCTGCATGTCGCCTCGAATGGTACAAATGACGTCATCTGGGGTACACCTTTTGGGCCGTTTTATTGGTTTGATGTACATTAAAATAAAAATATTTTAAATTCAACTCACTTTTTAAATCTTTTAATATCGCGTATATGGTTTCAGAATCTTGTTTAGCTTTTATTTTATCAGTTTCAGTTAGGCTGCGAATTAGACGACCACCATTACGAAAGGCAGCGTTTTAGGGGCACGCTTTTTCTGAAATTCAAAGATGACGCAGTTGAGTCATAAATGGCGCAGTTGTTTACATATCTATTTCGTAGGTATTATGTATAGCATCACACGTCGTGTTTGCTGTCGCAGCGTTTTTGGTTGCAGTTTTATTGTATTGTGTTGTGTCCTGGTTTATCTTAGGTGTAGTTGCACTGTTAGCTATAGCCTATTGCTGTAGTTAATTAGTGATGGAAATTGAGGTGTATTCCGTATTAAGTTTATACCTAACATGCTGATTCCGCTAAACCGGTAAATTCGCAGTTGAAGATAGTTTCTGATTTCATACAATTTCTTTTTTCAAATCAATCTTTTGAATGCGCTGAGCACGATGTGATCACTTATTTCTTCTGCAAATGCATACTTTTCAGTTGGGATGCAGCATATCACCCAAAGAGGGGCTTGGAGTTGGGTAATATAGCATAAAAAGTAATGTTCCAAATCAAGAAAAGATACAATATAACCTACCCTAACCATCCATGCAAAAAAAACGAATTGTGTTTGTAAAAATGGAAAATTTCCAAGCATTTTTTTGCTCTAAAAAAATGTTCAAGTTTAAAACCTAACCTAAGCTAGCCTGAACTGCTTTTAAGGAAAATGAACTATTTTTTCCATAAATCCCCACCCCCCAAAACAACTTTTTTATAGCTTACCACAAAACCATAACCTAGACTAACTTACTCAAACCCAACCATTTTGTATGCTTCATGGAGGTAAAAGGGGTTTAAAATATGTCCAGTGATATAATTTTCACTGCAAAATTGAAATATGATCAACAGTTTTATGCATGACACTGACAAAAATGTATTTCAAAATTACAACAGCTAGCCAGGCCATCCCCAGTTCAGGATTGGTTTTCAGTTCAATGTTTTTGTGGAACCTTCACCTGTTCTACCATTCAAGAAGACAACTATATGAGGGTATGTGTTGGTGAACTTTTTCAATTAATATATCTAACTGTATGAATGTCAGGTTCCAGGTGAATAGCAATGGACTGTGTTTGTGCTGTAGCAACATGCAAGATGTGGGAAGAAAAATCTGAAAAGGAGAGAGATTGTCAATCGACATGTTTAAGTTTCCAAGAGATGGAAATACCTGTAAGATTTGGTTGACAAAGTAAACAAGAGCTGATGGAGTTCATCCAACCAACTTATTAATTTGTTCCGACCACTTTACCTCTGATGATTATGATTGTGGCTACCTGATGCAGCTGAAGCTGATACCACAACAGCAACACCTGCCTCTCCTGAATCCTGGTGCCATTCCATGAATTAACCTGCCTACCACATATGAATGGTATGAAGTGCTGAATCATGCATGACTGGTGTGCTTGATGCAATTTGGAGCATCTTATCCTTGTGTAGCTAAATGAAGAACCAATTAAACAAGTTTGACACCACTTCAATTCACATTATGAATATACTGTGACCACCATCAGCAAACTGGGACTGGAGTGTGACGGTTTTGCCTTTGTTGCCGGCTTCGTAACCTACAAAATGAGGCGTATCAATACAGCGCTTGGCTGTCCGACGTCTAAAGCACCCGAGGTACTCCATGACCGCTATGTCTAGCTCTTGGCTTATCACCATCAGTCGTGGCCGGCTCTACGTGCCATAGACATGTTGGATGGCGATGGTAGACCAGTTTAATTCTTATTTCTGCTCCATCATATGCACAACCTGTACCGGCGAGGACGACATCGTGAGGCGCCTAGAAGATGTCATCAGTAGCCGGCAGCCGAGGCTAGATGTCCGTGTGCACGGAGGCTAACTCGAGTTGGGCTGCATGTGCGCATTGGCTGGTTGCGCTAGAGCTCTGCTCGGCAAAGCGCAGAGAGGCGAGCAGCTAGGCAGGTGCGCCAGCATGTCACCAGCCAGCGATATGATGTCACCCTCACACTGTGGTCATCTGTCACCGTCTCCGCTGTGGCGTGTCGTGTCGCCCGGTTCTGCCTTTTTCTTCCTATTAGCTGTTGCCGCCGTGACCAGGGGCGGACTGGCGGCGCCCCCTGTGCTGCCCGTCCTGGTGGCACTTTTCACTACTTTCGTGTCGCCCGGTCCTGCCGTTTTTCAGCGTGTTAGCGTGTTTTTCTGTTGCGACTGTGACCATTGGCGGGTTGGCGTCGTTCCTTGTGCCGGCCCGTCCTGGCGGCACTTGGCACTGCTGTGGTATCGCCAGGTCTCTGTCTTGTCGGAGTGTTTTGCTGCTGCCGCTGTGACCAGGGATAGGCTGGTGGCACTCCCCATGCCGGCCCGTCCTGGCGCCACTTGGCACTGCTCTCAGCTCTGGTACTGCTATGGGGCAGGTGTGGCGTATGCCACTTCATTGTTTCTGATATTTATAATGTGGCCTATCAGCATTGATTGGAAGGAACGATATGCAAAGTCCCTTTCCCCACGAACATTGATTGTAATCATTCATTCATGTTCTGAACCGGAACCAGCACAGACGCCGACGTTTAGGGGTGTTTTGGAATGAGCCAGATCTAATCCTGAACGCACTGCTAGGAAATGCCAACAATACATATCTGACCGCTTTTGGTCCCCAATGTTTCCACTCCGTCCGCAGAATGTACCCTGCTAACTAAAGTGGAATTGTACATAATTTGGGAGCGGTTGAGTCCCCTTTAAGACTGGCGTGAGCTCACCCCCTTGACCCAAATAATTGAAGATTTTAGCTATCATGTGGCACTAATGGGGCTTCTCGGCTGAATGTCTTCTTGTTGTCTCCATGCATTGCGTCCTTCCAATCATTTCTGCTGCTGGGCTGGCGCGGAGATTCACATATTCCCCAATAAAAAAGGAGTGTCTGTCTTTCACGTGTATGGTCCTATCGATGTGGAAAAAAACAATTGTCCCGTTCCTGTCCCATAAATCAGAGGCGCTGCCACATATAGATGGGATTAAAGGGTGTTTTCGGTCAATTACTTTTTACATGTAACACCATAAGCCCAATGCAAAATTTGATGCAGATTGGGGGACTTGCCTCCCCCTCCCCACCTGGTCCCATCATAGCGACGCACACGCTTCAGATACGTCCTTACTGCAACTCGCCGCGGGAGGATGTTAATTCTCTGCCGAATTTGACCTGTCCTACATCCTATCATATTGACTGAACCTTTGAGGGCTCATTCAGGCATAATATGCATGTAAAAGGTATTGAAGATCCTTTCCAGAACTACAGTACTCTAAGTTTTGCATCTACACCTCATTTCTCTCCCGTAGTGTGCATACGTTGCATATCTTCGTCAGCGTGTTAGCGGTCGGGCCTATGTTAAGGGTGTACCCCTGATGACGTCATTTAAGGACCTGCGCAGAAAGCTGCGCGGTAGGGACGACGCCACCTGGTATATATCGCCTTGGCTGCAACTGAAGAAGAGCGATCGCGGCCCGAAACTAGGTTGCTTCCACTCCAGCTGGACCGTGAACTATCAGACATACAATGCAACTTTTTATTTAATATTAGAAGTTCAATAACAAGGTAAACGATGCCGTTTTCCGTATCTTTCCATATAGCGTATAACAAAAGTTGGTGGTGTCAAATTGACCCCCCAGTTGTGCGGGTTAATAACTATTAGGGCAAAGATAGTTAGTTATGTACCTAATTCTTTCTGGTTTTTCTAACAATTTTCAGGAAAGAAAAGTATTACATAAGTTGCATTAAAATAGTTAAGGTCAGATACTCAAAATATGTTTTAATTGAAAGGCTTCTTACAGGGGCAGCACATCTAAGATAAATACCTGCATATATGAAAACTATGAAAGCACAAAACATGTATGGACTTACCTTTTGCCCTATTTTTAGAGAATAAATCCTTTATGGAAAGTTGACGCTTCATATCTACTCGTATAGCGATAGCTCTGCCTCTTGCTGTAGGAAGAAGGAATAATGGATAAATAAGCAAGCAGGCATGACACTTGGAGAGAGAAGTCTTGCAAACAAGGGAAGGAATGGTTTATCATGTTTTTACGTCAATGCCAGAAGTGTTAGGAACAAAATTGGGGAACTGCATGCTTATATGTTGTCTTAAAAGCTAGATTTGGTATGCATAACAGAGGCATGGGTTAATGAAAGCATTTTTGGAGACACCTTGCAAGAATTCGAATTGACAGGCTACAACATGCATGCTTATCAAAGGCAGGCAAGGATAGGAGGAGGTATACTGTTGTATGTCAGACAAGAAATGAAATGTCATTCCATAGAAGATAGTGTACATGATGAAGGTGTAGAATCCTTGTGGTTAGATATCATTCTGAAAAATGGAACACAATTTAGGGTTGGGGCATTCTATAGACCTCCAGACCAGAATGAAAACACGGACAGGTTGATGCAGGAAGAGATAAGTATGAGAGTAAAGGAGAGAACTGTTTTGTTGGGGGATTTCAACATAACAGGATTGGGAAGCAAAACTATAGGTCTAAACAAATCGGGAAGAAGCTTCATGGATTGTTTTGAGGAGAATTTCTTTTTTCAAATGATACATGAACCTACAAGGGAAAATGAAATATTAGATCTTGTGCTTACTAATGAGGAAAATTTTGTACAAAATGTGAACATAGGAGAGACTTTGGGTAATAGTGATCACAACATTATACGATTCTCATTGTATGTTGGAAATGTAGGGACCAATAAGACATTAATTCCTAATTTTGCTAAAGGGAATTACAATGAGTTCAGGATCTTCCTGAATGAAATTGATTGGGAAGACTTATTGAAAGGCTTAGATGCTTATGAAATGTGGAGAATGATAAAATATAAACTATTTCAAGGTCAGGATAGGTTCATTCCCAATAGGCAAATTAGATTAACCAGGGTTCAGCTCCCTTCATGGCTGACCAGGGAAGTAAAGGATTTACTGGAGTCAAAGAAGCAGGCATTCAAGAAACTAAAATATGCTAACTCTGAGGTAAACCTCAAATCATATCAAATAGCTAGAAATAAAGTTAGGAGGTGTGTTAGGGCATCTAAAAGACTGGCTGAAATCAAATTAGCTCGGGAATGTTCAGCAGGTAAGGCTAAGAGATTCTTTAGTTTCTACAAATTTAAGGCTAAAAAGTGTGGTGTAGGACCACTGGAGGTAGATGGGGAATTAGTGGTTGATGATTGTGATATTGTGGAATCCTTAAGCAAGCAATTCTCATCAGTCTTTACTCAGGATAATTCTGGTAGAATAGAAACAACTGAATCATATGCCATGACAGGTGATAGGTTGGAGTATCTTACGATAACTACAGAAGCTGTAGAAAAGCAGTTGCAGAATATAAAGCCTAATGAAGCTTCTGGACCAGATGATATATATGCTAGGGTCTTAGTAGAGTGTGCTAAAGGATTTTCATTGAAAGAAACTGTTTGAATATGGGTAACTTGTTCATTTTTTTGTGCTCATATGCGCAGTACAATTACCGGTTCAGCCATACAGAATCAACAGTAGAGCTATTTGTTGCATGATGTCTTGTGTTTGGACCCCCTCCCCCCACTCTTCCCCCATGTACCTACCTAGGTAGCTGACAGATATTTGTCAGTTAGTTACCTAGGTAGCTATCGGTTGTCAAAAGAGTAGATATTAACATGCACCCTGGAGGGCCTCTGAAAATTACGTGCACTGGAGGGGGGTGGCGGATTCCGCCCCCCCAAGATCTCGGCTCCTATTAAAGCTGGAGGAACAAAATTCGCAGGGTGGATGGGTACGGTAGTGAACTCTATTGTGTGCAAATTTCATGACCTTAGGTCAATATCTTCAAGGTCAAATGAGGTCACATTTGTCAAAATTTTCTTGTTTTGCGTGGCTTGGCTCGTCATTGTTATGGATCGCTGTGATTGTGTTTAAATGCTCCAAAATTGGCATCAATGATGTTTTGGACATTACTAATGATGCAATACAGATGCTAGACCCAACATTTGACCTCAGTTCACCTATACAGCAGCACTCTATCAGGTCAATATACCGGAACCGGGCGCTCCGCCCGACTGCTCCGTCGGGCAGATCGGCGCAATTGGCTTCGCAAAGAGAGGAGTGAAGTACATTAATAAAGAATGGAAACGCAATGACAAACAGTACACAATGACAAACAGTAGAGCATTTCTGACAACATTCCAGTTGACCAAGTTTGGTTCCATTAACCTGTCATGAACTTGACCTGACTTGACCTCGGTGATCTAACATGAAACTATATAGCATATCAATATACATCAAACAAGTCGCTAGTGTTGCCAAGAACACTTCCCTTTTGCGGATATACCGGAAGCGCATCAGCGCCGATTTTTGCGGTCTGGCGCTACGAATTTGTTTTTATTTTAACGGCCCCTAACTCGAAATATTTTCGGCCGATTTCCATTTTTTCTTGCTTTAAACGACGCGCAGGTAATTTCTAAGCAGGTACGCAAAAATGGCGTATATCGACCGGTAAAATCTGGAGTCATGTACGAAAAACCGGAGGGGTGGGCCGATTTCGCCCCCCCCCCTCCAGTGCGCGTGTTAAGTAAACACAATATATTTGAAACTCACCAGGACATCTTCCAAAGCTGAAACAGGGTAAACCTGCAAACATAAAAATACCATCACTGAGTGTGATAATGGATCATGGAAATAATCAATTAGTGTGAAGCACATGTGTAGCTTTGTATGCTTTTGATAGGGCACTTGCCACCAATTCAACCAAACCCAACCCAATTGAAGAAATGATAGAAGAAGTTGCTAGATATGCTTCAACAAGACCAGGCCATGCATTTTTTGTTTGTGCTCTGGGGGCTTCTGCTATATCAATACCAAAAAGCAAATACAAACCCTGATTTCACCATACTGAAAGATCAAGCAACTGCCCCAATCAAGAATGTACACCCTGAACCAAAACTGGAGGAAAACATCCGGTAAATTTGTGTTTTTAGGTGTTTACGAATTATTTGAATTGGTCTTTCCAATGCAATGCTAATGAATTTGATTTGGATGATGGGACCCTCATTTGTGTGCAAATGCTTACTTTTCAGTTTGTGAGCAAGATGATGCTAAATAGGTGCATTGAGTTAGGTAGTAACAGCATAAAAAGTAATGTTTTAAAAGATAAAATAAAAATGCAATCAAGCCTAACCTCTCTTTGGACAACAATTCAAATAAGTAAAGGGTGAAAATGAAAAAAAGAAATGTGTTCTTAAAATGCTCCAAATGTAAAAGCCTAATCCAACCTAACATAACCTAACATAGCATGCCTTTGAAGAAAAACAACTTCTTGAAACAAAAGAATTGGAAACATTTCTGAAAATTTTTTCCAACTTAAAAAGTGAACCTAACCTAACCAAACCTACCCCATTTGTTTGCTTTATGGAGGGAAAATGTGTGTAAAGCTTGTCTTGTGAATGCCTTAACACAACAACACTGCAATGCTGCAAATCCAGAGACAACACAAAAAGTTTGAATATGCAACCAAACACTAGAACCTATTTGTTCCTTCATTGCAGTGCATGCAATGGAATTTTAGAAAAAAATGGCTTCTTAGTAAACCACACAGATATCAAAGTGTTTGGTTTAATAAGTCACAGTGCCCATCTGGGTTAAGCCTATCTGGGGAAGATGCCTACCATCAGAACCAGGGTGTCCAAATTTGCTACATTAAGCATCAGGATGTAAACAAAATATTTTCTCCCTGGAGAGTTTGTGATGGGCAATGGAAATGAGATCCCATTCAGCTGATTCCTTACCCTGAAATAGGTTAAACTTCCTATTTTGATGACTATGATCCTTAGGACTGGGATGCTACATTCATATGATATTGTTTTTACACTCTGGCATAAAATAGGGAGTACATCAAATAGGAAATTTTGACACACTCACCAGAACAAAGAAAAAGAGACTGAAGCATCTTAATCAATATTATGTCCTGAGCTCTGGAGAAACCATGCAATGGATATGTGAAGGACACCATGTCAGAACAACACCATGCTATCAGCAGATGGTATTGTACAGCAAACTACATGATAGGTAATTTGTTTACTTGGAATTGTGTTGTGAGATGCTTGTGTATCACAATTTGTGATTGTGAGTATAAGCATGATGCTAATGCATGAGATACTGTTAGCAGAGAAGCACTACAACTTCATAAACATACATCAGAAGTATGATGTTGATGCTCCTTTGGAAAGTATGCCTATTCAGTGTTCAGGAAGTGGTATATTCCACCCTATTTCACAAGTAAAATGCCACCGTATGTGGCTATGAACTGTGTTGTTATTCAACCTTTAGCCTAACCTTCTTTGATGCTTACATTATCCACACATTATTCAAACACACAACCTATCAATCTATGCAAGCCCAATTAGAACTGTTTTGGGCAATGCAACAAAAGATAAGCATGAATCGAGGCCAAATTGGTATCTTGTTTGCTAGCCATGTGATGGGTGGACACATCTGTGCTATGCTGTTTTCATGTGCGCTCTCACTTTTCCATAGGTGGATAGTTATGGCTTCCAATTGCTTGGTATGTGGAATACAGTGCAAAAGCTATACCAGACAGCTTGCCAATGTGATACATAAATGGCAAAAGGAGTGGTCATCAAGAACAGAAGATGAAGGCCTGTACTGGATCTTGAATCTCGATATAAATGGGTAAGGAATTTTATTGAATGGTGCCATTTTGTATGTGGCCTGTTGCCATTTTCTTTCCAAATCACTAATTGTTTACAAGTGATGCCTGTGTTCTTTTAATCTCGACAAGCCTATGCATGCTCAACATTTGCAATGACACTACTGTTGTTCGTACGCCACGCCTTTATTGTTCATTTGCTATTTGTGTTCATCTCGTCCTTTTGAGTAGTCTTGGGGTAAGTTGCCCATCTCACAATCGAAAGGTTGTGGGCTCGAGTCTTACCTGTCGCTACTCTTCGCCCGCGGCCAATCGGCGTGATAGATTGGCGACGCTACATGGCTCAATGGTCGTGTCGTAAAATCAATAACCAACCAATCGTCATTTATCACCAACATTTAGTGCCGTGTAATGTTCCAGCCTGGACGAAAAGCAGGCACTTTGTCGCATCTGTTCGCGACTTTTTTGCGAGCTCCGAGACTACGAGGCTAAGGTGGCGGCGGCCCAGTCCGAGCTGCTGCAGCGGCATGAGGGTCGGAGTCGGGTAGACTCGGCGGACCAGTCCGAGCTGCTGCAGCGGCATGAGGGTCGGAGTCGGGTAGACTCGGCGGACCAGTCCGAGCTGCTGCAGCGGCATGAGGCTCGGAGTCGGGTACACTCGCCGGACGGTGCGAACATGGCAGCCACCGGTGAGTCCCGACTGTGGAATATAGAGCCATGGGTGGCTCTCAAGCACAGTATCCAGAGCCACTGATGAGCTCCCAGTGTGGTATCCAAAGTCACTGATGATTCCCGAGCATGGGATCAAAAGTCACAGGCGAGTTGAAGCGTAGGACCCAAATTGGTTCGCTATTTGAGCTTCAGGGCGCCTCGACTACTGCGGGGGATTTCAAGGCTACAGGTGGGCTCACAGCATGGGATTCAAAGTCACAAAGTTCGGCTCCCAGGTACCTAGTTGTCGAGGAAGAACATGATGCGAAGGACAACATTGTAGAGGCGTGGTGCGAAGGTCCATAGCTGTCATGGACATGTGTGTCTGTGAAAAGCTGATAGCAGTCACTGGAATTGTGATATGAAGGTGCATAGTATCAGTGACGTCGTGAATACATGCCTACGTTGTTTTTATTTTCAATTTGTGATGTATATTTTAAGATGCCAATGCCAGCCAGAGCAAATGAGCTGGTGATATTATTGAGTAATTCATTATGGAAAACATGCAGAATTCAGTGCTAGCAAATTCATTGGAAACAGCGTGGATATTCTCTGAGAAAATATGAATTCATGGATACTGTATATCGGTTGCCAATATCTGCTACCCTTTGTTGGTTATGATGGTTAGGTGAAATTATTATTTATTATCACACCCATCGTGCTAATTGTGAAGCAAAGGAAGATGGAGCTTTTGCGGCATAGACTCAGGCTTCCCGGCGTCTCTCGCTGCGACGTGTCGACACCACCCGGGAGCTCATGTGTCGTATTCGGTCCGCAGGCCAGTCGGACGCGTCCGTCGACAGTGAGGACGACGCGCCGCTGTCGGCACGAATGCGGCACGGCGGCGCGCGGCGCGTTGGCCGGCCGTCGGTGCCGACCACGCCGCTGCGCCGGTCCGGCCGCCGCCGCAGCGGCCCGCAAGCTCTCGACACGGCGCAGATCAAACCAGACGAGACCGGCGAGGCGGCCGGCGCTCGGCAACCGAACGGCAACGAGGTGGCAGCGGGCGTCGCCGCCGACACGGCCGTTGGCGATGTCGGAGCCGGAGCCATGGCCGGCGGCGAGGGCGGCATGGACGCGTCGGACGACCGCGGGCCGCCGTCCGACGGCGCGGACAGCGCGCCGTCGGAGGCCGGCTCCGAGTACCTGCCGCCGGCCGGCGCGCCGCGGCCCGCCGCCGACATCGCGTGCTCGCTGTGCCAGCAGCGGTTCGACTCGC
Organism: Ashinkailepas kermadecensis; assembly: GCA_034440615.1. Taxonomy (NCBI): domain Eukaryota; kingdom Metazoa; phylum Arthropoda; class Thecostraca; family Neolepadidae; genus Ashinkailepas; species Ashinkailepas kermadecensis. Next base: position 27,186 of record JAOTOM010004965.1, read on the forward strand.
GCGTCCGCCTGTTCGTGCACAAGCGGAACGCACACCGCGCGCCGCCCGCCAGCCACCGGCGGCCGCACGCGTGCGGCCTGTGCGACAAGGCGTTCAAGCAGCGCGGCTCGCTGACCACGCACCAGCGCATGGCGCACGGCCAAGGCGAGCCGTGCGAACACTGCGGGCACGTGTTCCGCGACCACGTGCTCTACTACCGACACCTGGCGGACGCGCACGACGTCAGGAACTTCGTGTGTCAGCACTGCGGCGCCGGCTTCGCCCGGAAAGTGCTGCTGAATAAGCACCTGGTCAAGGAGGAGAAGAGGATCAAGCGGAAAAGTATTGTGGTAAGTCTTGATTACCTTGCTATCTTTAATATCTTGAAACAGTTATGAATATCTGGAGATTAAATCAAGATTACACCTCAACAGCAATTAATTTTTGGTGGCAAAGTTTCTGCGAAGTTATGCGTAATTCGTAGGCTGAAGCATCTGTTGATCAGAAGCAACCGTGAATGGACATAATGCTTTGCTTCGGCCACAACCCATCTTCGGTACTAACGTGATACACCTGTGCCAAGGCTACCTACCAAGACACCCTTTATAGCATAGCCTTCTAACAAAGTGACGAGGATGGGAACAAGGGATGGAGGACGAGGGAGAGAGGAAGAGATGAAGCGATGAAGCGAGACAGAGGTGGACAGGACTACAGCTGTTTCTTGCCCATGTGTGCCATCAGGACAAGCTGAGAACTCTGCAGTGCTCCGTTTGCGACTACCGCCCGCCACTGAAGAAGCGAGGAAGCGAGGCAAGCATCTGCAGTCGCATCAGGGACCATGAGCATCGCGCCCATGGCATGCACACCCGGGCGCTCCAGGTGGGTGCTGCTATGTCTCTGCTTCAGGTTCAGGTAAGCTGTGCTCTGTCTCCGCTGCAGAACACTATGTCTCCGCTACAGGACACAGGTGCTCCAGGTGAGCGGTTCTCTGCCTCACTATTTCTGCCGGATCGAGGTACCTTGGGCGCTTGGTGCTCCACCTAGCCGTTATGCTGAGGTGCTTCTGGTGAGCTATGCTCCCTGCTGCAGCAGCATCGTATGCGCACTAGGGTCCGACACCGGTGGACACAATCTGACTGTATTCAAGAGTCCGTAGCCAGTCTCAGGACGAAGGTGTACATTAAGGTGGAGCTTAAGCAATAAAAAACTAAATTCTTACTTTTTGAAAGTCTTACACACTTAATTTGTTCCTTATAATATAGAAACACTGTATAAGAAGTTTGAGCACTAAATTCTTATGTTTAGGGGTAGCTCAAGGGCCTCAAAGATTATGAAAAGCACAAAAATTCAACGAATTACGAGTATATCAGACTATATCTTAATATATTTGAAATAACACACTTGATCAAAGTATTTATTCTTGAACACATTAATAGTGAATTATTTGTTCAGTTTCTGACATAGTTCATAGTATCAGTCTGACAATGTCCAGCAAACCCCAAATTTATTATTTTCATGGCATCCCGGACAGTGTCTGTTTTTCTGCTATCAGGGTACATTCTGCGATGGTCCTCAACAACTTGCGGCAGGAATTGCAGCTGCGTTTCATCACGGGTTATCAACCCACTGTACTCCTGAATGAGTGCCACTCCACGTTCAGCGTGGTCATTGACAACTTTTAGAGAGTTGACTGTTTCTGCAGCCTGCTTGTAGTCGTCTGTCATCCCACAGGTCCGTAGCAGCCGCAAGAAATCCATCTGGAAGTTCCGTCATTCGCAGAAGTTTCATTGACCTTGCTGTGACGAAATCTTCCAAGGTTTTGTCCTTGAATGAATCAAGAGCAACAGTGATTCGCTTGGAATGATCCTGATCTTGGTCTTCTTCATTCTGCATGGCACTCGCCATCAGTCTCTTGGTTGACGAACTGACCCGACTGTCGAAGAAAGCCAAGCTAACAAGTTCCTGTGACAAGTACCACAAGTGATTGGAAAACTTGCATGATGTTGACTTTGAGATGGCTGGATGGATTGATGAGTATTCAAGCAGTGACTTCAGCAGCAGCAGGTCACTGTAAGGAGTACCTGCTGCTTGAGGTGCAGAGATCCAGGCTTTCAGGTAGACACGTACTGCGAATACACACACATCACGTAATCCTCTCTTTTCTGCAGGAGTCGGTTTGAATTCAGCCTTGAACATCCAGATCTTGAGCATGTATATGACTTTGGACATCCAGCGGACGTGGTGCATTGCTCCGGGTGACATGAATTGCACTACTCTGGCAGGAGCAGCACCGATGAAGACAATCACAAGTTCCAAGAATTCTTTATAATCATATCTCGGCTGACTGTTCAAGATGCTTGTTGGCATAGTCGATAGTGCCTTGCTTTATGTCTTCCACTAAACTTGCTACGTCGGGGACAAGTGGTCTAGGGGTACGATGCTCGTCTCGCAATCGAAAGATTGTGGGTTCGAATCTCACCTGTCGCTACTCTTCGCCCGCGACCAATCGGCGTGAGAGATTGGCGACGCTATATGACTCCACGGTCGACGTGTCGTAAAACCAATAACCAACCAAACTTGCTACGTCATCAGCTGCGATCCCTGGTTCATAATTGGCCGTGTCTATGAATCCCTAGTATTCCTGGAAGCATTTGAAGAGTGGAACCTCGGGAGAAGATTTGGCTCTCATACACATTTGGAACACTGCACCAGTTAGCAGCATAGTCAGTCCAATGGGTCCAAACAGTAAATAAGTCTGAACATGTCTGGAATATAAATTCATGGAAAATTTGCATTATCAGCCAAACAATGAAATTCCGATGTTTCGTTGTATATGAACCACAATGATTTTGCTTCTATAATCTGTGATGATATAACATGTTTACACACCCATTGTGTCTGTGATTTTCTGCAAAGCCTGTGATAACTTCGTTTTTTTTTATTTTCAAATAGTGTTCTGTGATACACGTATGTAAAGTGTTTACTAGGGGACGAGTGGTCTAGGGGTAAGATGCTCGTCTCGCAATCGAAAGATTGTGGGTTCGAATCTCACCTGTCGCTACTCTTCGCCCGCGACCAATCGGCGTGAGAGATTGGCGACGCTATATGACTCCACGGTCGACGTGTCGTAAAACCAATAACCAACCAAAGTGTTCACTTTTTGATGATATGGTGATAAGTGTTCCCTGGTCAGCTCCACATCTCACTTTAGCATTTATTGTCTAGCTCAACAAACATTTTACTCTTTTATTATAAGAGATATTGTGTATGTACATTTTACAACTGTAATTATTTATTTAATGGAGCACAGTTTTATAGCTTTTCAGTTTTATCAGTTGTATCTGTGTTCCCAGTCTTGCACTGAATCTTGTAGATAAAAAATAAAGAAATAAAATACAAATTATACAAAAAGCAGAATGATTTAATTAATTTTACCACAATGATTGCATGCTGTGTGTAAGTGATAGGAGAAAGTGTCAATTTACTTAATAGTTAAAATTGGGTTATAAATTTATCAACATAATTAATCTATTATCAGTAGCATGCAAAATAAAAGGGCGGCTGCAGCTTTGGAGTATCAGAAACTTTACCATCATTGAGCTACCCCTAAATATTGTTCAATTGTGCTCATATTTTGCCTGAATTTTTATTTCATGTATAGGAACAAATTGAGAGGGTAAGATCATATTTCAAAAGTGCAAAAATAAGCTCCACCCTAGTGTACATGAACTTTTTCTGTAAGTGTTTTCGGTCGGGTTTGTTTGGATGGTTTGGGTAGCTGAGCCATTGCCTGAGCTGAGCCATTACTGAGCCATCCATTCTTGCTGAGGTCGAAATGTTGGTGAATGCCTAGTTTACCTTGTCAAGAGCGTTTAAATACTTCTAGTAAACCAAATTGCAGTTGTTCTGACTGTCATTTCAAATAGCGTTGATGAGACTTGCGTACAAATAATTGTGTGCGGCCAGGACTGCCTACAAAGGCGCGTGTGTAACATTCTGGAGAAACGCGGTTTTTATATTTTCGATAGCTATTTCTAGGTCGCAGTTGGTGTTCCCAACGATTGTTTCCTTCAGTATCTGTATTACTTTAAACACATATTTAGAAAAAGGTGCATCAGAAGGCACGTGTGTGCTGGAAATAGCGCAAACGTTGGAAACAGTGCTCAAGTTCGTTCCGTATGCAGGACCGCCGTGCATTGGTGTGTCTTGTGCTTTGTAGCCGTCAGCCGGCTATCAACGGCAAACATCGGAATGGAAATCCGTATTTTTATGGAGTTCAAGAATGGCCGTTGTTTGCTCCCGTTCTATTTTCGTTTTTCATCGGCGATTTGGTGCTACAAATTGAGTCTAGCCGCCTTATGCAGGCCGTTGAGGCAAACATGTTTAGCAAAATAAAACTGGCGCCTACTAGAATGCTCCTTCAGCATTAGTTCGCTGGCTTGCAGCCTTGGTCTCTCAAGGTCGGGCGGGCGGCGGTCACTAAATGCCTAAGAAGCAAATTGTTTGTGATGCCACTCATACCGTCCTCGACGACATTGTTTAGATGATAAAGAACGCGATCACATTCGTTAGATCCAATCTCTTGGTATCATGTTAACGCCAACTACATTCGCACTTCACATAGTCCGTATGGCGTGTCCTAACGAAACACTACACCCTGCGATCAGATCAATCTAGCTCTGAATTTTGCCGCCTGGCTCAGTGGATAGAGCACTGGCCTGGAAAAGTCTCCCCGTCTTGGCACAACGGGTCCAGTCACTCCATGCGCCCGCTATTAACGCCTCCGGCTGGAATGGCTAGTTGACAACTGGTTGTATAAGGTCGGGGGCGCAGGCCCCAGGCGGCCGTGCTTGCTGTGTGGATATGTTAAATCCCGATACAAATTGTCCTATAGAGTTGGAATTTCGCGATCGGAGGTGGGCTCGGGGTCAATGCAACAAGCTTGCGCTTACCACTGGCAGTCTGTAAAGCCTCACCACCGTCGTCTGCTGGTGAGGATTTATCGCTGTTGACGACTGAGTTAATAATGCAAAAATATACGTCAATGCCATAATGACCGGAGACATCAGAGCTCAGTGCGGTTAGAACCGACCCAGATCCGTCAGGACCGGACCAGCTTTATCATGCTCAGAACACCTCGGCCAGGGCCGCACCAGCTCTATCATGCTCAGAACACCTCGGTCAGGGCCGGGCCAGCTCTATCATGCTCGGAACACCTCGGTCAGGGCCGGGCCAGCTCTATCATGATCAGAACACCTCCGTCAGGATCGGGCCAGCACCGACAGGACTGGGCCTATCTGTCATGATCAGAACACATCCGTCAGGACCGGACCAGCTCTCTCATGATCAGAACGCCTCTGTCAGGACCGGACCAGCGCCGGCAGGACCGGACCAGCTCGCTCAGCACGGGACCAGCCTGCTGGGAGTCCAACTAGCCGTGCTGTGACCGTGCGACCCGGCGACATGACATGACATGACATGACCTGGTGCCTTTGTTTGGCAGGACGAAACAGCAGGCGGCTTCGTCGGCCGATACACATGCGATAAGTGCGACTTCGTCTATGCGTGCCGGCGTGCCCTCGAGAAGCACAAATATCAGACGCACAGAGAGGTGAGGCGACCTGTGGGGCGGCTGGCACGGCAATGTGCCATTCTAGGTATACTTTTTTTGTCATATGGAGATCGTTAATGGTGGAACAGCACACCATTTTTCGCATGGTATTATTTTGCAACTGGAAATTGGCCCCACTGACGCGAAACAACGCCATTTTTGTATGCGTCGTGTTCTAGAGCTACTGTAATGCAAGTTGCAAGTCTGTTTCATTATTCAGATGCAAAATTGTTTCGCCATAGTGGCCGATATTCGCTCCGGTCCGTAGCGGGAGGAGCTGTCTCAACCGAAGGTGGTGTCAATAGCTGCTGACATTTGCTCCGTTGCGCAGTGGAAGGGTTGTCTCCAGTGAGGATTATCTCAACAGCTGCTGACGTTCGCTCCGTTCCGCAGCGGAAGGAGTTGCCTCCGGTGAAGGTGATGGCACAGTGCGAGTATTGTGGCAAGGAGTTCAACGTCAACTATCTGAAGACGCATCAGGTGAGAGCCTTCACGGCCGCATCCACCACGCTGCTAGCGTTATTTAGTGCTGCATATCAAGATACTAGCTTCAGTTGCGCGGCTGGTAAAGTTGTATTGTGTGCGCAGATTTGTAGCCATTGTTATGATGCCGTGCACTTCCTGTGAAGTTTTCTGTACATGTGTATGGTTTTGAGGAATCGCGGATATTCATCCGCCATCACGATCCTGAAATTATTGTAGTAACGGAAGTTGCTGGCAACAGCATTCGTTGCGTTCCAGTGCCCCAATAACAAACTTAATCCGAAAAAGTTTGCAACGCTGCCATTTTTATTTACTGCGCGTGAATTTGCGGCGAAACCCACAACATGTTGTATTTGTGTTTGCTTGATGCTAGCATGTGTCTGATTATAACTCAGATACGAAAACTGTGTTGTGCCTGACTGTTGTTCAGCACACGCAGCGCTGCCGTGCCGGTTTTATTTCGCCCTTCGGCTCTGACTGGATCACTCTCGTGCCGTCGTTGCAGAAACAGGTACACAAGGTCAGCGACCCCAGCGAGCTGATGTCGTGCGAGTACTGCGGCAAGCAGTACCACAAGTACCAGCGGAAACACTACCTGTCGCACCTGCAGCAGGTGCACCTGATCCTGGGCACCGAGCTGCACTGCACCGAGGTGAGCGGGTGATGCCTCACCCGCTGCCCAGTCTTCCGTTACTCAGCGAGTGTCAACTGGTCGATGACACTTCGACAAGGGTTGAAACAAACAAACAGCGTATCCTTCACTTTTCTTTGTCGCCTCGATCGCTATCGTCTTTGGAAGATTGTGCGGCTTTTCTCTCACTGGAAGGTTGTGATTGGTGTCCATCTAAGTGGTGCGCAGTAATTTGCAGTTTCATAAAAACATCCAATCCTGTAAATTATGAAACTCGGATTTTCTCCCCAAACAGGAACATTGCATAGTCATGGAAGACAACTAGAGCTATGTCTCAGATTCCTGAATTTATTTTGCTGCACTTGCTGTTGTATTTTCTCATTATGGCTACATTTCGAACCAAAATTAGGCGCCCCGGCGTCCGGAAGTGCAAAAGGGAGCCTATGATGTCCTTATGATTGTCCTCCCTTAATATAATGTTCGAGAACTATCGTCGCTAAATACAGGGCTCAGAGATCGGAATCCCACTGTGACCGTGACGAGTGTATGTAAAATTGCTGGAATGGTTGTGCTGCGAGCTTGTAGACCTGCTTGTTCGATTTTGTCATTATGGTAAAAAATGGTTGATAAACATTTAATCGTGGATCACAGTATGCGAGGGATCCGATGTGTTGTGTCATCAAAACTTCCATGAAAATTCCGTATCCAGCATCCGCATTTGCCAGAGCATACCTCAATCGCTGATGACTGATGTGAGGGTGTTGTGTTCGCAATGATGTTCGCATTTCGGTCATTCAAGATTCGGTAACCTGTCACTAGACATACAAACATTATGCACACACCTTTCTGCACGCCCATCGCACACAGTGTTCCACATGCACCACCGTTCCGTACCCACCCAATAGCAATCGTTACAACTACCACTACCATCACCAACATCGTCATCAGCACCACTATCATCATCGTCATTGTCCATAATTTGTTACCATTTAGCATCATCATCATCATTATCATCATCATCATCATCACTTCTGGCATCATCATCATCATCGTGATTACTATTACCATTACCATTGCCTTTCCCTCCACCACAATCGCCACTGTCAACAGTATCGCCACCATCGCCATCCCAACCACCACCACAGCTGCCACCACCAGCACCGCCTTCACCACCGCCACTTCCGTCGACGTGATCAGCCGTGTGGCCGATGTGTGGCAGCCGCACTGCACGCGGACGTTCCGCCACCAGCGCGGCCTGCTGCGCCACGTGCAGTCCTACCACAACCAGTCGCAGTCGTGCGGACTGTGTCCGGACACGTTCCGCACCCCCTGGCAGCGCGACAAGCACCGTGCCGAGGCGCACGGCCAGTACGACTTCGTCTGCGACGAGTGCGGCCAGAAGTGAGTCGTCGGTGGTGGGGAAGGTGGGGGGGGGATGATCGCCTGGCTGGTGAGACCTGCAACAGTGGCTCAGGTCTGGGCAGTGGCCGTGTGTTCGGGTAGGGAAGTGAGAGTTAGGTTTGGTGACTGAGGCAGGGGCTGAGGAATGGGCTGGTGTTTCAGATCTGGGTAGGGTAACTCTAGGTTCTGATGTGATATTGAAGGTTTGGCACTGTTTCAGAACCTGGCAGGCAGATCGTAGTTCTGGCAGGGCACACTGCTATGCGAGTGTTTGAGGTATTGTCAGTGGCGCTATGTCATGGCGGGGCGCTCCAGACTTGGCTGGCTGCTCAGTGCTGGATGGCAGGTTCAACCCTGGGCGATGGCGAATCCTGTGGCCATGCACGCCTTCGTGTGGCGCGACGTGTTGGTCGCAGGTTCGAACCCGTGCGTTATCGGATTGTGTCTTGTTTATTACGAGATCTATATTTATTCTGTGTATGGATATTTGGAGGTTGCCCCAGCTCATTTCTTGTCAACATTTGCAGTTCGAATTTGCTTCCCAATAGTGCGCTCTTCTGTCAACGCTGCCATGACAACGTTTGTCACGACAATGTCATGTGCAAGTGCTTACAGCAGAACTATAATGCTTTGAAAAATAATGGAGGCATGCATCTGTTTCACTTACAGTAGTTTATATTTTGCATGCGGTACGAACATGGTACCGCATGCAATGTATGTGTGTATATTTGTATCCACATTTTCCCATTATCCCATGTTTTGTCTGGTCTCCGATACTCTCGCATTGCCGTATTTTTCATTTCTTCCATTATTTTCCGTCTCTCATTCTCGCACCCTGCCGTATCTTCCCGTTCCTCCACTTCTTACTATCCGCCCACACTTCCCCTGCCTGTTCCTCCCTCTCCGACTGTTTTCCACCTCGGCTATTACCTTCCTCCGCGAATGATCAACTCTGGTCGAAGCGCCCTAAAGTCCAAATAACTAATTTACTAACTAACTAACCAACTAACTTATTTACTTACTTACTTACTTACTTACTTACTTACTTACTTACTTACTAACTAACTAACTAACTTCCTCACGCCTCGTGACACGTGTCGCAGGTTCTTCCGACGCTCCGAGCTGGAGATTCACCAGCGCCGCGTGCACACGCTGCAGCTGCGCTACCAGTGCGCCGTGTGCAGCCACCGCAGCGAGGAGCGGCGCAAGCTGCTCAACCACGAGTACGCCGGCCACGGCCTGCACCGGCAGCCGCTGCCCACGCACAACCCGGCCAGCCAGCTGAGCTACCCGTGTCCCGGCTACGGCTAGGTGCCGAGTGGCCTACCCGTAAGGTCCCGGCTGCAGCGTGGTGGTTCACAGAGAGGACACGGGCCTGGGAAGGAGGTGGGGGGCCTGCACAGGAGAAGGACACGGGCCTGGGAAGGAGGTGGGGAGGGCCTGAACACGGGGCCAGGCGGTCAAGAGGGCACAGCTTGGGACACAGCATCAGGCCTGGGAAGGAGGTGGCAGGGGCCTGCACAGAGAGGGAACGGGCCTGGGAAGGAGGTGGCAGGGGCCTGCACAGCAGAGGGACACGGGCCTGGGAAGGAGGTGGCAGGGGCCTGCACAGGATAAGGACACGGGCCTGGGAAGGAGGTGGCAGGGGCCTGCACAGGAGAAGGACACGGGCCTGGGAAGGAGGTGGCAGGGGCCTGCACAGCAGAGGGATGCGGGCCTGGGAAGGAGGTGGGGAGGGGCCTGCACAGGAGAAGGACACGGGCCTGGGAAGGAGGTGGGAGGGGCCTGCACAGCAGAGGGACACGGGCCTGGGAAGGAGGTGGGGAGGGGCCTGCACAGGGGAGGGACGCGGGCCTGGGAAGGAGGTGGGAGAGGCCTGCACATGGGAGGGAGGTGCCTGGAAGGAAGATGGAGGCATCTGGAAAGGAGAGGGAGGTGAACTGGGTAGGAGGGGGAGGGTATGGGTTGGATGGAAGATGGAGGCACCTAGAAAGGAGAGTGAGTGGAGGGAGCCAGGTGGGGAGAGAGCCAAGTTCTATTTAGGGTACAACATGAGGGGGAGAGGTCCAAGTGGCATAGGGGATGAGAGGTCAGCACGTTCGTGATGGCTGTGCGGTCGCGTGGGCAGCCTGACCTGGAGTGGGGTGGCTGTGGGATGGTGCTCTCAAGGAAGGTATGATAAACGCTGCTAGCTGTACCCTACACTGCACTGGCGATTAATGTTGAGGACGATATACAGTGCATTTCGCCGTCTTGCATAATAATGATCAGCGTGGCATTCCGGTGTACGATGTACACCGTAATGCAACGCTGATCATTGTCAATGACGGTGTGGAATATAATACACTGGTATTTATTGCAGTACCACACACTGTTAATTGTCGTGCAGGACGGTGCACAGTACCTGTTGATTATTCGCATTGGAGTAGTTGCGTGGTTCCGTATGTGATATTTTCTTTTTTTCGCCATACCCTGTGCCGGGCAGGGTTGGAAAATTAGACTGATGCTGGATTTTTCTTCTCACTCAGAACATCATCATCCCAAGAAAATTATCCTCCTATTTTTTCTAATTTGGAGGTCGAATAATGTTGTTTAACAATGAACTGCCCTCTAATAAAGTGCTGAAGTTTAACTGGAAAGTGCAGACTAAATATCTTACGTCACAGGTTCTAAGAAGAATGTCGTCTCCGTATTCGATGAACCTAAAATCTCCTCTCCACATCCAGCATTACAAACTACAAATCCAACCCTGGTGCCGAGTGAGCTTTGTTTTCATAAACGTCCGGGAGTACGATCGGATTTAATGTGTTTAGTTATCTGATGCGTAAATAACACCACCAGACCAGCGCGACTGGTATTTCGGCTCACGTTTTAGCAGGGCTGCCTCAGAGCTGGTGTGACGCGACATTCCAGGGATGAATGATCTCACCTCGTGTGCATCCATGTTACGCCGAGTTGCGTGCTAGATTCTGGGTCGACGCGGTGTCTGTGCAATCAGTTACAGTACAAGTGTCTGTGCAATGGGCAAAATTTTATCTGAGGTACTCGACTTGGTTCAACTACACACTTCTGAACCTGAGTAACTTTTTTGTTGCTTGCTAGTGTTTGAATTATTCTCAGGTATTGACCTGCTCTTCCTTTTTTGGCCTTGTTTCACCCAATATTTCCTGTCAACTACTCGCAAACTGTGTTGAAGTGAATGGTCTTGTGCATGCATGTCACGTGCTCGTACAGGCAGACATGGGGATTTCGTCGTTGGTCACGTGGTTATGTCGTCATGACGCGTGACCTGCGCTCCGGAGGCTGGGCGAAAGTGTGGCCAGTGCCAGTGTAATAGAGGGTGCCGCGCCGAACGATTTTGTGCGCATAAGTTGAACGGGAAGCAAAAATGACTCTGGTACACCATGACACGTATGTTGCATCAAACATTTGTCACAGCACATTTAAGTTACAAATAAGTTACAAATAATTAAAATTAAGTGACAAATACGTACATCATACTTAGCATATAAGTCAGATTTCAGTAAGGAAGTAGTTAATTTCGTTGTTTATTGGGTGTTTCACGACGCACTTTATGCGCGATCATGGCTAATGGCGCCGCCCACACTGTTTCGCCGGTGGGCCGCGCGGGATTGGGAAATGTCCTGAGTGGTGCGAGTGTTGAACCCGGGACCTTTGGTACCCACAGCTCAACATCTTTTAACCACCCGGCGATCCCCGCCCCTAGTTAATTTCGTTACACAAAATGGTTGTTCTTTATCTGCATATGTCGAAATTTGAGGAAATCAGTCCGCAATCCGGATCCTTTGCCGGACATGGGGTACTCTTTCCAAATTTGAACGCATTTCCGCATCGTCGAGGTAGGTTATAGCTATTTCTTAAATTATTGCATTTCTGCGTAAATTGGATGCACTAAGATGCATCCAATTTACAGGCTACCAGGAGATGACGGTTGCGCCACAAGTTCCCATGCTATAGTGCCCGATCCTATGCATGCGGCACGAGATCCCCGTAGCCAGTGGCTTGCCGTTACTAGTCCAGCACCTCTGATGGCGTTATGTAATGGTATTGATCGTTCATTAACCCTTGTCTGTGCAGGGACGGGGGATTGTCTTTTCGCTCAGTTTATGCCGCATGCACATATTCAGCACGGAATCATCGGGCTGACACGGGCCATGCGTCGCCCCGCCCCGATGGCACACGCATTGCGCGACATGACGACATATCCACGTAACCGGCGGCGGAATCCACACAGCACAGCAGAAGTGCAGCCTCCAGTCCCTTAATTTGGACAGAAATTGTGAGTACTTCAGAATAAGAAATAGGGAGATGAAAGCCGACGAACATCAACGTTAAGAAGAAACGTTGTGTTCCTGAGTAAGATAATAGATGTTGAAAAGCTATGGTGAAAAAGTTATCGAGGTTTCAAAAGTTCTTGAGGCCGATGGAGCCGGGTCGGGTTGCGTAGATGACGCTTTGCACGATATACACGAGAGTAGCGCTACGCAGAAGGAGATCACCGCGAGCGATGGCGGAACAATAGCGATGCTGAGTTCGGTCGACATTCGGTGTAAGGCTGCTGGTTGGTTGGTTGGTTGGTTATTGGTTTTACGACACGTCGACCGTTGAGTCACGTAGCGTCGCCAATCTCTCACGCCGATTGGTCGCGGGCGAAGAGTAGCGACAGGCAGGGGTGTCGATTTGTGAAAAACATTGGAGGGGGGGGCCGAAATGCCAACGCACTAGACCCCCTTTTGGTGTTGTTTTGCTCACAACCTGAAATGTAGGCATTTGTATAGAAAATGAGTGGTGCCATCATCTGAGTCACATTCATAAGCATTGCATTGAAATGATACATTCCACGAATTCCTAAAACACCTTAAAACACAAATTTACCAAAATGAGCAGTAACATCATGTTCATCACATTCCTAAACATTGCATTAAACAAATTAAGAAATCAGAAATTACCTTAAGCTGTAAATTTACTAAAAGGTGTGCCAACCCCTGAACGGAAATGCAACACTAGGTGCCCCAATCCTGGGCAGAAAAAGCACTAAGAGCAGTGGACTGAAAATATTAATAAAAGTAAACTAAAAACAGCTCTTCTTGAAGACAAACGTGGTAGTTATGTGATATTAACATGGAAACCCTGAGCGCAAATCAGAAAATGGACTGGACTGGACAGTCCAGGACTGGACTGTCAATGGACTGGACTGTCCATGGACTGGACTTGTTCAAGCTTACCTGCAAACTTCTTCAACTACTGTTCCTTTGGGAATTAATTATCAGCAAGCTATATATTCACTATTTAAAATCACACCAATCTGCAGATACATCAGAATGTGCGAAGTACAAAACACAAATCAGTACGACGTCACATGAGATTGGCCGCCGTATTAAACACTGCGCGCAATTGCACCACAAATGTCTCACCTCCGTCACATTCGTGCACTGTAACCTCAAATTTAGACTTTAGGCGCTGGAATTTCTGTAACTGGAATTTTTCTTTGGATGTTACGATTTTGGATGTTCTGAGGAACGCCCGTCACGATTTGTGGCATTTAATGCGCGCTAGTGTCTATCAAGTCTCTCCAGACACATTTGGTGATGGATTTTGACCTTATATAACTTACAAGCAGGTGTTTGTCACTTCTGCAACCGCCATAGGGCCATATTTCTGAGCTGTGACGTCACGAGTGCGATTGCCAGGCTGCGCCGAATTTCTCCACCGAATTTGAAATATGCCCGATTTCTGCTCGGGTGCGTCGGTAAATAAGCCTCGGTAAAGCGACGATAAAATATGTACCGCGTTGCCAAGGTTTAAGGTTGCAGTTAGCGTGATCAATATGTTTGATGGCACGCAGTAAGGTTCCTACTAATTTAAAAATGCAAAATAATGCGGTTGAAAAAGCAGGGTTCTTGGAGAGCTTCGAACCCGCCAACTCTGGATCTCGAGTTTGAGTTCATACCTCTGCGCCACACGGCTGGGCGCAACTGCACCGAAGTTTGGGATGCGGGTTGGACAGTGTGCAAGAACAAATACTTTGACGCTATATACCGCGATAGTTTCGATTGCTAGAGCAAAAGTGGTAGATATATTGGTGAAAGAAAGCGAAGCGATCCTTTTGCGGTGCCAGAATCATGTGAAATGGCGCAATATAATCCGATATATGGTTTTTCGGAAATCGCAGCAGCTCCCTGTACAGCATAGGAATCGGGCTATCTCGAACTGGTTACGCCACGATCAATCAGTCCGACGCGTTCAAATCATCTAGTGACTGTATCTGATTTAAAAAAAAAAAATAATAATCCGAGTTCTTGTTGGGGTGGCTTTATGAACCAGGGTCCTATTGCTAAGCAGAGCTTGTTGCGTGAACCCAGGGGAGTGCGCTCCAGCATTTTAGTCCAATAAAAAAAAGGGAGACGCTTGAGCCGACCAATCAGCGTTTGACGACCTCCGTCGATCGTGATAATGGTAAACAAACAAATTTTGTCTTTAGTGCAGCGAAACCGGTGACATCCACACAAATATCAATTTTTTTTCCCTGTTAGCGGTGACATTGTTATAAAGTAGTATTAAAGATCAAGATTAAAGTAGTAAGAATGCCTTTAAGCAAGAATTTCCTTTAATTTTCTTCTCAGCATAAAAATAGCATAGGCTATTTGGGGGGGGCAAATCAACATTGAGGGGGCCGAGATCAACATTGGTGGGGCAATGGACCCCAAAAAAGGATTCAAATCGACGGCTTTGAATAAAAATATTAGAAACAAAAATTAAGCAATATATATTCTGAAAATTTTCTAAATTGAACAACCGAACCCAACCTAACCGAACCTAATGTCAGCTGCTTTTGAAGGAAAATTTCCGATTTGATTTTATTTTGTGAAGATTTTTGAATTTTTTTTTCCATGTTAAACAACTAAACTAGCCTAACCTAGCCAAACCGGTATTATTGTGCTTTAGCCTGCTTTAACTGTCTCATGCACAGTGAAATTGAAACACGCTTGATGCTACCAATTTCTTGAATGTAAGAGAAAAAAGAACTATGACGTCACGAAAGCTTGAAGGCGAACTTTGGTGTACCTTCTAAGGTAATAGTGGGTGACACATTTAATGCGGGCTGCCAGACACTGGTCTTGTATGACTATAGGGTTTGTTTAGGAAGTCATGTGTGGCCATAGCTTAATACCTATTGTTTTTCAGGAATATCAATTATAATGAGATGTCTATATGGCTTCTTGCTGACTTTTCTCTCATGTTTTCATAGGCTGGCAAATTGGCTCACACTTTGATTTTGTTGGTTCAGTTTGAGATTGGGTTGCCCCATAATTTGGCATGTAGGTAGGTACCTACCTAGGTAGGTACCTTGGTAAATATCAAGCTGATGGTGTGATGGGTAGGTTGCTAAATATAATTATAGTTTGTATATCCACAATCTCAATGATAACCATGATTTGCATGCAAGTTTGACAATGACTGGAAATTGAGAATGGAATTTTTAATCATGTTCGAGCTCCATATGCATGTGGTTTTGCCATTGGTGGTGTGTACAAACATCAGTATGACCATGCAATTGTTGTTTAGTTGCTTAGCAGATTTTCTTTCAGACAACCTGGTTTAAAATGCGTCAGCATCGCTAATCTCAACATTTTGTGATGTAGGCTGTACTTCCACAGTGGAGGGAATTCCAGCTATTTTGTTTGTTTTTGCACACAATTTTACATTTTTCAGCAAAAGGTGGAGGGTCAGTCCACTATCTAATCCAAATCTGTTTCTTTTCAGTACAAAATGTGCTGGTTAACATCAATGTTTCTACTTAGCATGGTGTTTTTAATTGTTTCCCCTTTAGCTTTCTTATCAGCATAAAATAGCATAGGTTATTGGGGGGGGGGGGGCCCAAATCAACATGGGGGGGGGCCAAGATCAACATTGGTGGGGCCATGGCCCCCACAAAAGGATACAATTCGACGCCCCTGGCGACAGGTGAGACTCGAACCCACAACCTTTCGATTGTGAGACGAGCATCTTACCCCTAGCCTACTCGTCCCCGGTGTAAGGCTGCTAGAGCCACGTGTGAGGAGCGTGCACACTCAGACCGAGCCACCAAATCTGGCGCCGCCCGCAAACCGGGCATGTTCCATTGAACGTAGTCAGTAGCCATTGATGATCAACCTGTGACGCCATGTGTCCACATTCGCTTGGTTAGGCGTCAGGGTGCAAATAAAACTAATTCTTCCTGAATAATTGGTAATAGTGAATGGAAATGTGGCTGCATTCAAGTGATCGCTTTCCTCGCGACTATATTCGTCAATATTTGAGTTATCTCAATTTGAAAGTGTATTTTGCATCCTGGCCTCGACGCCTGAAGTCACGAATTTGGACACTGCTGTGACGTGTGCAGAAGTTCCGCCCGACAAGACGCAGCGAGCGTGCGGCAGTCGGCCGCTGCCCCCGCAGGCCTCCACCGCCTCGTGATCTCACTGTATGTCGCCGTGCATGCGGCGTGCTGGTCACGCCACTTGCCAGCCGGTCGCCGGGCGTGTCCGCCCCCCCCCCCCCGCCCGCTCCGCTGCCGGCGCCTACAGCCGCAGCCACCGTCCCCGACGCGCCTGTCTGTGTTGCAGATCAAACTCAACATCTACGGCCGGCCGAAGAACCGCGCCGCCCAGAAGCTGAACGGTCCGACGGCGGCGGTGGCCGAGCCGGTGGCCGAGCCGGTGGCCGTCGGCGGCGACTTGGCGCCGTTATCGTGACCTCGCGGTGTGGCGAGGCACACGCCGGCGCGGCTGGGGTGGCGCCGCTGTTGTGATGGCGCGTGGGGTAAGGAGTGGGTGCCGTTTTCTGTAAACAGGTGGTGCGGATTTTCAGGGCGGCCCGGCGGGTAAACCCGGGATTCGCCGGCCACGCGGGAATAAAAACAACAGCGGCCCGATTGTCAAAGCCCATCGGATGTTGATCGATTTGGGGGAGAGATTAACGCAGCAATTTTTGCGTGACAAATTGTTCAATGGTTTCGAGAAGAGCTTGTTTGTGCTAGTTCTCGCTGGCACCAACAAGCTAGCAAAAACTCGTGGCTTGGGTCAGTCATGGTCGACACCCCCCCTGTCTCCGCTCGTGCAAGGAGCTCATGGAGCCACGGTGTGATGGGTGTCGAGGTTGCAGTCGCCTTGACGTCCAAGGGTTCCCACAATGGTATGTTGTTATCGTGTGGTGACAAAAGCTCGTATGAGCCGACATGAAATCAGCTTGGGGTTACTGATAAGCCCCTTGTTCGTGGTCAGGCCCATTTTAAGGTTAAGTCTTATCAATTCTGCACCTCACCCGGCGGGAAGTTCAGTGGGATTGCGTGCTAGGAATATCACCGCAAACTCAGTGCTTGTGTGAGTCCTGGTGACGTGTGTCTACCGTGAATTGCCTTGGAAACGCATCGATCCGAACTAGCGGCTTCCACGTCGCTATTGACCCTGGGCCGGTCAGGTCTTTTGCTCACTCGGTCACACACACGCACCAATGCCATTTCGCGCACCATGCACTCGCAAGTTTATTTGGAAAAGTAATGAGCTTGAAATGTATCACCCACACTGTCGTCCGGCTCAGCTGCAGTGCACTCCATCGACACGACGTTGACACGACTTGAAGGCCATCGGGTGTTGGTGGGCCGTTTTGATGCGATTGTACCAGAAGTTGGGGGGGGTGCGAAGTTTTGCGACAACTGGAGTTTGAACTTACATGACGTTTTATGGGGTGCATTGATTTGTTTGAAAAGCTCAAGATGTGCAGTATGTAGCAATATCAGTATTAAATATAGTTGAGGTTTCTGCGAGAAGTCTAGGGTTAGGCGTATTTGTTCATTTTCGAGATTGTATGCCACGTACGTAAAATGTTGGTTGGTTGGTTGTGGCTTTACGACGCACCCAGCAGCTGAGGCCATACGGCGTCGCCTGCCTCTCACCCTGGCAGGAAGGGCGGGCATCGCCGGGAATCGAACCCCGTACCTCTGGCATGCCAGACGCTCAGCTTAGCTACGTAAAATGTGTGTGGAGTTTTGAAGCTGAAGTTTGTTTCTCATGATTTATCGCGATATATGCTAACATGGCAGCACCAAATAACCCGGTGACCTTGGATACGGCCACGTCAGAACCACGTCAATAGATGAAGTGTGAATCCAATTTCCTGTGTTCTCCGAGTCGATTCATTTGGTATAAAGCAGTAATTTATAATCCATCGAGTAAACACCAAGAAATATGGATCCTGAGCCTAAATTACCGCAGAGTTCACATGAAGTCAACAATCCAGTTCTTAGCACAAGTGCGCTAACACACTTCAATCTTATTCAATAGCACACTTCAATTTCACATCAGTGATCCACGCCTAGCACACGCGCCGGAGGACCTCCCACGTAACATTCACCAGAGGGGGCCGGTGGTAGGATTCACTTCCAGCCTAAGATCTCGAAAGATGGAAGCACAACATTTGGATGGTAGATTACGGCTGTAGTGAGCTCGCTTCAGTATAAATTTCATGACCCTAGGTCAATGCCTTCAGGGTCAAACCAGATCGACCGCGCTGCCGCGCCGCCGCACCGATGAGACCTTTGTGACCTTGGGCGCTTGGCGGCACTTTGCACCCTTGAAGTTCCTATGTTTGCCAACGGATTTCAAAATTCGTTTTTGCATAGGATGCGCCTATCTATTTTTAAGTCACACGATTTTATTGCAATATCCCCACCCGTTTATGAGAAGCCGTCGAAAAACAGGAGTGTTGGGTGGATTCCGCCCCCTTCTCTGGTGTGCGGGTTCAATTTAAAAGGATTCCCATGGATTAGGTTGCTCGTGAAGTTGACGTCTGCCGAGAGGCTGTTCGCCATTACGTAGGATTTGATTATGTTGTGTTTCATTTCAATGGTAAAATGTTGCAGAATAGATATGTATATATGCATTGTTCATGTCTATTTTTATAATATGTTCTTTCGTTTAGCTGCAGAATACTTTGCGTTTATGTGTAAGGATATACATATATGTATATATATATATACACATGGGCGTTCATTTCTAAAAATTACAGGGGTGGGTGTCACTATATGGAGGCAATGACGACCGAAATGGATTGGGGGCGCATCCCCATAGGATCACATATTACAAGTTGGAGTTATAGGGGGCAAAGCCAACATTGAGGAGGCACTGGCCCCTCAAGAGTACAGAAAACAACATACATACATATATATATATATATATATGAGTGTATATCACACAGCTCACCATGAAGACATGTATCGGCGGTCGAAACTCTACCGTTACTCGTCTGGTTGGCAGTGTCCACGGATCCTATAATGTGTCCACAGCTCCTGTGATGTCGACGAGCATGGCCGAGGTGGGAGTCCACTGTGTCTGCAATCGCTTGGCATTGCTGGACGACAAAGACTGATGTCTGCCGGCACAGTCTGTGTGGCGCGCCAGGCACGTGATGCCACTGTGTGGCACGTGATCACGTGTGTGACGGCTCCTCGGTGGTCCAACCACTCTCCAAATTTGGCACACGTGGCAATCGCATTCTGTTGGCGAGCCGAATCGCGCAGACGGCCGGCGAAGTGCTGGTCGACTGTGACTGTTATGCACGGGGCGTGTCGTGGTCCAGGACGTGTCGTGATGACCGTGTCGCTAATGCACGCTGCCTGTTCGTGTTGTCCGACTGGACCGGCTCGCCGAGGGGAGCTCGTGTCACACTCGCAGCCAGGGCGGGATTTGTGTTCTGTGATCCCGAGTGTGGAGAGGAAAATCCGTGTGTCGTCCAATTTGGGGAGAGAAGATAATGCTAGTTCCCTTTGTGACAGCAGGCATTCGATGCCGGACTGTCCAAAATCTGTTGGACGCTTTATCAAGAAGTAGGCTTAGTCATTGTCGAACAGGACCGTTCAACATTTCAGCGACACAGAGGAACTGTTCTCGATGACACAAAAATCAGAAACAACCTGTTTTTCCAGTCTGGCTTGCGATCAGTCTGTGGATTACGATAAGCAAGACGCCCGGCTCGACTGACATAGTCATGGACGCTGTATCACCGGTGCAATTGATCCGCTCCTAATCCCGAATAACAGCCACAACAACGGTAAACAGGACGGTTATCTCGAGAATTCGCACAAGATGGATCACGACTTCATGAGCAATGGGATATATGCCGTGGGTTGAGGTGTCGACAGGGTTTCGATGGAAAGAGGCTGCTCTGCCGTAGTTGTGGTGGTCCAGAGCCGCAAACAAGGGGGATGCCAGCCTCCTTAGCAAGACAAAAAAATACATTTGATCACATAAGAAATTTTGAGATGTTAACCAAAACCCGATATTTTCGTGCGCCAAAAGCGGTCTGTCGGCTAACATTTTCTTCTCTTGCTTTTTTCTTGGGGGGGGGGGCCTTTTAGCAGATCCTGGCTGCGCCCCTGCGATGGTCGTTACGGGCTCGGCGTCAACCATGTGGTGTTTCTGGTGGCTGTGGGTGAAGCGATGGTACACGGTGTTCACGGAGCAGGAGCGGAACTTGTGCCTGTGTGGCTGAAAATACACGTGCCAACCTAAGTTGTTCAGTCGCACACTTGTTCTGTGAACCCACAGAATTGAACAGCTGTTGTGTTCCGCTGTTGCGATTTCAAAGTTGTATTTGGACGCACTGTGGAGGCAATATTCACTAATGCTGTGCATGATGCTGTAATTGTTTTACTAATTTTGACAGGTATTAACCATATAAATCTACAAAAGTCTGTAACAATGTGGAGTTTGTGAGATGGATGTCTCATTGTTCTCCATTCAGACATATGTGACGCAAGAAGTACGTGTCATATGCTTATTACAACGCTTATTGTATTATTACAACGCTTATTACAACGCTTATGCTTATTACATACAACGCCGTCCGCTGTTTTAGGAGCTCCTCCACAACCCGCACTATGCCGCCCGTCGCACTTGACCTGCCATTGGACCATCTCGAACGTCGGGTTTCCAGCGCTGCTGGATTGGCAAACCCACCTTGGCCACTTGGCTGCAAAGATCCTCCACCGCTCCTGAAAACGCAATCCTTCAGCAGGTGAGCCGGGCTCGTGCGTGTTCGCGCGCACACATTCAGGTGCTGTCCTTCCTGTCCCGTTAAAGATGTGGTTCTGTTTACGTTTGACCCACCCGAGTTGAGCAACTTGATCAGAAAACCGACAAAAAGGCGACGCAGGCATGGGACGCCGGGGCATTTGCGGCAAGACACAATTTCGTCCGCAGGGCTGAACCCCTGGAGACAGTTTTATGTCGCGTCTGGAACCGCACGGACTGGAGAGGTGGGTCAAACGTCTGGGACCGAAATCTGCCGAGCGTGTACTTGAAATAAAGGAGATGCATGAATGAAGCTGCCCGTGCTCTGAAATACGGAAGTCTTTGACGGCAAAGTGAAGTCCCTCAAATTGAGGAGGGACTAGCATTTGTAGCTGATTGTGGATTCTCTCAAATTGTTATGGAAAGTCCACGTCGGCTCCAGAGGTACTCGATTCTCGAGCGCATCACCTCCGATTTGCAGGCGAAGGCTTTACAGCAGCGGGCCTGCGCTGCTGTTCAGTTGCTGGCTCGGCTGTGGGAAGCTGTAGGTTGTGCTAACACGAAACGAGACTATCTCTCTGGTGTATTGCTTCCTCACAGCGAGCATGTTCTCTGACGTGGTTGCTGTGCCATTTTGGGAGCGAGAGGCAAACGACCACGTGAAGTAAGTATATGGTCCGAATGCTTCCGTTTTCGTTTGGACTTCATGTTTTATGAAACATAAAGACATAAAGACATAAAAGATATGTGCAACTATGAGCCACAAGGGCCCTTCTTGGTTGCACTCTGTACACTGAACCAGTTGTCCATCAAATGTGTTGATCAACTCTCCCTGGAATACAGAAAAACAAGCCCCCTATTCTTATAATGATTGTCTATGCTGTTCTTAAAGATGTTCAGTGTGTTGCTACTGACAATGGTTCCTGGCAGCTGGTTCCAGTATTCTACTACCCTGTTGGTGAAGAAAGACTGTCTTAACCTTGTCCTGCTGTGATTAACTTTAATTTTGAATTGATGACCTCTAATTGCATCATTTCTGTTAAATTAAAACAGTTCCCTGAGATAACCCTGTTCCTGACCATGAACAAATTTAAAGACCTCGATGAGATCTCCTCTCAGCCTTTGCGTGTAAAGAAAGCATACGACCTTCAATACACCAGGAGGCGCTGAGTTGACATCAAAAGCAACGCTAAGGATTAAACTTCACTGCTCAACGCTTCGGCCAGGGGCCATCGTCAGGAGTTCGATGGCCCCTGGCCGAAACGTTGAGCAACAAAGTACAATCCCCAACGCTACCTTTGACGTCAACTCAGCACCTCCCGGCACACTGAAGGTCGTATGCTTTCTTTACACGCAATGTCTAAAACCCAGGAGCATCTAAGAGCCATTCTTCGTTGTATTAAACAATGTTATAACAGTGGCGACCTCTCAGCCTTCTATATCTAAGTGAAAACATATTCAATTTCTTCAATCTTATCCTCATATGCCAGGTTGCCCATACCATTCACCATTTTTGTTGCCCTCTTTTGTACCTCTCTAAAAGCCAACAATCTTTTTCATAACTAGGGGACCAAGCTTGGACACAATATTGCAGATGTGGCCTGACATATGCACAATAACATTGAAGCTTCCTGATGACTTCCTCACTTTTGTATGATACATTCCTATTTATTGCCCCAAGCATTCTTAGTGCCTTCTTCCTGGCTTCTTTGGACTGTTCTGATGCCCCCAATTTTGTGTTAAAAATAACACCTAAGTCCTTCTCCTGCTGAGTCACAGATAGTACTTGGCCACCCATCAAGTATGGAGCCTTGATATGCTGCCTACCTACATGCATGATATTGCACTTATCAAAATTAAATTTCATTTGCCATTTTTCAGACCACTTCACAAGCTCATCTAAGTCTTTCTGCAGCAAGACCTGCTCATTGTGCCCTGTTATTGCCCTAAAGACCTTCAAATTATCTGCAAATTTCAAAACCTTACTGCTTAGGCCACTTTCAATGTTATTTACAAACATAATGAACAATAGTGGTCCCAGTACTGACCATTGGGGGACTCCACTAAGAACATTTTCCCATGATGATTTTGTACCATTTAGCATCACTCTCTGCTGTCTATCTGAAAGCCACAACCCTATCCATTTTAGGATGTTACCTACATTTGTCAGCTAATGCAGGAGGGATTTGGAGCAAGGGGGTGGGGGCATCACCAGCCTAGATAGCCTGATTTGAACTAAAATTATCCTTTATTCATGCTCTTCAGAAAAAGGGCACATTTTATGTGAAGAAAAAGTATTGTTTTAAACTAGAGCTTGCACCTAAACCATACAAATCAGGTGTTTTTCGTCAGCGATTTATTAAATCTTACACAACCCAAGCTGACTGACAACGGGCTGGCTGGACCCACCCATGAGCTGAACCCTTAACAGCGTTAAATCTCATGACTGAGTAGTATCCCAGCACTGATCATAGGCAAAGAATGCAGGTATACAAATCTACATTAATAAATACAGAAATGCCCAAACCTCGATCCTATTCAGCGACTTTACGAGGGCCCGCAGGGTGTGGAGGCCGCGGGGCATGGCAGGCATCGGCTGTTCTGGCGAAGGATCGTGACGGAAGCGGTGCTGCCGTGCCTTACGTGGCATGCCATATCCAGCAGTAGACAGCTGCGTCTTTAGAAACCGGCCGGGAGTGGGGGGGGATTTAGTCTGGCTGCACTTTTACTATGTGATTTTATTGATATCGGTGACATTGTGCGCTTTGTTCTCGGTTGTCGCATGTAGTCCCAGTTGTCGGTATCTGCTCGAGGGTAACAGATTGGGGGCGAGTTGGCGGTGCGATAGTGGCTGAGTAGAGGCCAGTGCTAAACCGCATCAGTCGTCCAACGTGTGCACCAGGTAGACTGGGTGCGTGGATCGACACAAGTGGTGCCGGTAGACGCACCGGTAGAGTGCGAGGCCGCGACCTGTACAGGAGCCTGGTTTTGAGTTTGAGGTGCCACTAAAGACGGATGGTTTCGGTATGCGAGGTGGCCCTATGGGAAACGGGGGCGGGGAGGGCGATGGGCCTCTGTGGCGTTCACTAAGGAGCATCGCATTACATTCAGCCCGGGGATACAATCGCAGTACGGAAGAACTGATTGCACGGCAGATACCGAATCCATATCCCATTTTGAGGCGCTGATTTCAGGAACAACTTCAGTTCAGTTTGGGATCGAAGAGACGGCGAAGAGGATTATTGAAGATGGCAAGTAGCTCTTCATGATCGTCCAGCAGCCGCATGAACTATCAGTAAACTTATCTTGATACATTTTAGCGCACTCCATGCCATAAGCAACTCCTTCAATATGTCAGACAAAACCTTGAATTTCAGCTGGGTCCTGTAGCCTCCAACTGAATCGGCCACTGGATCGTTCATATTCGCACTTCCTCCCTCCCTTGGCCCAAGTCCGTGCTCAGGGAGCAGAGACGGACCCAACTTGGCGACTGGTGTGTACGTGAATGTTGTTTAAAATGTTCACTTCTCTTACAATCTACGCGAATCCTGTCGTGTTCCAGATATGAATCTATTTTTTGTACAATGGGTGATACATTTTCTCATCAGTCTCTGTGGGGAAGCTGCGAAGAAGTACACAAATCTTCAAATCTTCGATACAACTACTGTGCTTCCTACTATTAACCCTGATCTCCTTTGTCACCTCAACTTTACCGCTGGGTCGCCTCCGAACAGCTTTACTCGAAGCCTCTCACGAGCTTGTTGCGGACCATCGGACAAAGCCACGTAAGGAATCTCCTGAAAGAATCATTGTGAAACCCTCGGGGTGCATTCAGAGGGGACTCTGTGCAGTCTCCGTGATACTATGCTATATAGGGGCGTTTCGATGAACATTAGTGGAGCTGGAGCCTCAACGTTACGTCTCAGGTGCTGCCGGTGGAACATTGAGTTTGACATTCTCTCCCCGATGGTGGTGTAAGGCACACCGGAGAAATTCGGGGTGCGTCCGGTTGGGGAACGCATCAGAGACGCCCCAGGAGACTCAGAAACGTGTTCGAATGCATTCGCAAGTGTCGCATGTGGAAGGGGGAGGAGGGGAGTAGTGGCACCACAATCACCCCTTCTTTGGATTCGCCCCGGTGTTTTCCCACAAGATCGTTGAGAAAAGCATACTCGGTTTCCCAGTATCGTTAAGAAATTATGCCATCTCCGTATGCAGTTGTCAGAAATAAATCGGCTCAATGGTTAAGGTTCGGTCTGATTTGGGGGTCAGTTTCCCCCTTAGCGTATACAAAAATGACACCCCTGCATACCATCCAAGGTTTGCCTTGTATAACATGCAGGGGTGTCATGCTTATTATAATTACTGCTGGGGTTGGGCAATTTACAGTTTGCATCGGGCTTCTCATTCAAACTTGACTGGGTGGACGCAGGCGGACAGCCAGGATTTTAGACGACAAGGGACAAGCCACTGCTAAAGGAATGGGAAAACCTGGCACAGGGTAGACCTCAATAGGAAATGAAAAGCTTAGGTCTTAGGGGAAGGGCATTTTCCCCCCTTTCCCCCTCCCCTGACTGTGCCACTGTGTGGGAGTAAAGGGTCCGGTACCACCTGCCTCTGGCTGCGCTGCCGGGAACATACGGATGATCCCCGGGTCATTCGATGCGTGTTGAATTTTCAAGCGAATAGCTCAGTCAGGTTTCCGAATGCGGACACGCAGCTAGGAATTGACCACGACTTCTGGAAACGAGGTCACAGTATGCACGCTGACCTGCACTAGTGGAGCCTCCTCACCGGGTACGGGGGGGGGGAGGGAGGAGCCTCACTTTTCTACTGGTAGGACCTTGACAAGCGAGATGGTTTCCCGTTGCATTTATGGGGGCGTCTGTTGCATTTCATTTTATTAAAAATACGCACTTCCGCCTCCTCGGGCCATTTCGTGCCGTGAACAAAGAAATAAAAATGTTATGCTATAAAAGTCAGATTATAATTCCTGGAGCAAGTTTGTTTGTCGGAGAAAGATGAAAAGTAGTTTGATTAGAAAAGGGTGTTGATCTCCCAGTAGTGTGGGTAAAGAAAAGGCAATGTTGTGTGTCCTGCAGTAGCTGATAAGTGTTCTTCGCGGGCCATGGTATTGTTGACAGTGTAGGAGTATATGTGTGACTGTAAGATGGGTGTTGCATGATGGGCATGAAGGTCGAGATGAAGTGTAGATATATCGATGGGTAAGAAAAGTATGGCCGATGCGTAAACGTGATAGGACTTTTTCTTCGTGTCGGTTTTTGTGAAAATATGATGCCCATGGTTCAACAGTAGGCTTGATGAGTCGTAATTGTGTATGGTTTGTGTTTTGTGTCCAGTTTTGTTTCCAAAAATGTCGATTTCTCTGTTGTATTGATGATTTAATGCCGCCAAAATGTGGTGGAATTTCCGTTATGTTTGGAAGTTGTAATGGTTCTTTTGCTAATTTGTCGGCTTCTTCGTTTCCTGGGATGCCACAGTGGCTGGGCACCCACAGGAAACGAGCCCTCACGCCCATCATGTAAAGTGTTTGAAGTGTGTCATAGATGGAAATATGGCAATGGTGTGAAAAAGAAAGTGAAGAAAGCGATTGAAGAACAGATTTTGAGTCAGAACAAACAACGACGCTGCGCATGGGGTGACAAAGGAAACGATTACGAATATAACAAAGGGCAATCAGAATGGCGTGTAATTCGGCAATGAAAATGGAAGTTCCGTCTGGTAGGCGATGTTGTGTTGTGTGTGTACCCGAAACAATGGCGTTTCCGGTGTTGTTAGCATCCTTAGATCCGTCAGTAAAGATAAAGGGAACATGGCGATATCGAGACCGAAGCTGGTGGAATTTTTGTTTGGCATATTCTGGACAAAGTTGTGATTTTGGGGTGGTGGTTAGATAAAATACGTGCCGTTCGGTCATCTGCCACGGTGGTGTAGTAGGCTGAGGAAGAACAGTAATTGGTGGAATATTATATTGAAGTTGTGTAGAAAATGTTTTGACGCGTGAAGCTATGGTAAGACCGGTTCGCTTTTCGGCTGGACCTAAATAGTTGTGGTGTAAGTTTGGGAGAATTTGCAAGGATGCGTGTGTGGGGTGGTGTTCTTTAAACTGAATTTTGTGGCATACCTAAGTGTTTGTTCCATTCTTCGTAGAGCTAATGGTGGAATTCCTGATTCGGTTTGTAGAGAAATGATGGGAGAAGTAGTCATTGTACCGAGTGCTATGCGGATAAATTTATTTTGTATGTTGTCCAAAAGTTTCAAAGCGGAGGTACTGCCACCAGCATAAACTACCAACCCATATTCTATGATGGGAAGAACTAATGATTTGTAGAGATGTAAAAGCGTATGGCGGTCGGCTCCGAATGAGGAAGAAGTAATACAGCGAAATAAATTGAGTCGGTGAAAACATTTCGTCTCGACGTGTTTGATGTGTTTATGCATAGATAGCCTTCGATCAAAAATAATACCAAGAAATTTGAATGAATTTACAAAAGGTATGTGATTGTTCCCGAGGTCAAGCGGTGTATTTGGGGTTGGGCAGGGTGTCGATTTACTAAATATCGGTGTTGCAGATTTTGTGGCTGAAAAAAAAATGAAACCATACTTCAGGGACCATTCGTGTATTCTGTCAAGTGTGTTTTGCAAGCGAATTAAACAATGTTCATAATTTTTGCCGGAACACCAAATTGCGCTATCGTCTGCAAATAGAGAATATGATATATTGGCACGCATGTCATGGAAAAGATCATTAATGATAATGTTAAATAATACTGGTGAAAGACAACTTCCCTGTGGTAGGCCGTTCTGAAGATAATGTGGATCGGAAATGGCTGACCGGCACCTGACGTGGAATCGACGAGAACCAGATAAAAAAGCCTACTAAATAATGTGCTAAATGTCCTTTTATACCGGGTTGTTGAATTTTGGAGAGTAGTGCGGGTATGAAGACCATATCGAACGCTTTGCTGATGTCTAAAAATACTGCGACAGTGTGTTCATGTTTTTCGTAAACTAGGCGGATGTCCGTTTCTAACCGAATGAGATGATCTATTGTGCTGCGTCCTCGCCGAAAACCACATTGAAAGGGAGATAGAAGGGAATTTGTTTTCAGGTGCCAGGTCAGTCTTTTGATAGCTATACGTTTAAAATGTTTTCCTAAACAACTGGTGAGTGCAATGGGTCGAAAATTAGTGGGGCTACTATGGTCCTTGCCAGGTTTTGGGATGGGTATAATGAAAGATTCTTTCCAAGTTTCGGGGAAGGCATAAGGTGTCCATAGTGAATTAAATGTGTGCAAAATGCAACGTTTGGTGTGATCCGGTAAATGTCTGAAAAAAAATAATGGAAGTTGTCGGGCCCTACTGAAGTATTGCCGGCGGAGGAAATGGCTGCATCGAGTTCTGAAATTTGAAAAGGAGAATTATATATTTCTGTGTTATCAGAAACAAATTGTGCGGGATCGAGGTAAAAAGTGTGTAGTGCATTTTCTATGAAGCCAGGTCTGTAGTTTTCGTCGGAGGTATGGTGGGCAATCGTGTCCGCTATGGTGTTTACTATTGATTGGGGTTCGGTAATGGTGATATTGTGAAGTTTGAGGGCCGGTAGTGATCTAAATGGGGATCGTCCGCTCAAACGGCGGATTAATCCCCGTATTTTGCTGAACGGTGTGTCGAAAGTGAGTTGCTGAATGTAATTTGCCCATGAACGGCGCCTAGCGTTACGTATAATGCAGCGTGTTCTTGCACGTTCATGGTTCCGGTTGATTACATTTTGTTGGTCGGGATGGCGTAAATATTTTATAAATGCTCGTTTTCTAGTGGCTATTGCTTCAGAAACTTCTATGGACCACCAGGGGACTAGGGTTCGTTTTGTGATAGGTTTTGTGGGTGGAATTGTTGCAGACGCTGCATGTAAAAGTGTGTTGGTAATTCAATGAATGTTTTGTACTGGAGAAATGTCCGGGTTGTATTGTAACAACGAAAGCTCCTCAAATTTGGTCCAGTCAGCCCTCGAAAGTTTCAAGCGAGGAATGAAACTTGGTGTGGTATCGGCAGTTGTTGAAATGGTCGGTACTAATTTAATGGGGTAGTGATCGCTATCATGAATGTCTGTGTCTATTGTCCAATCAAATTCGTCGGCCAGGGCTGGAGAACAAATTGTTAAATCAATGGCAGTTTCTGTATTGTGACCGAGGTGGAAAAATGTTGGCTCACCGGTGTTAAGTAATACTAAATTGTGTCTGTCTAAGATGTGTTCAACTATGCGTCCGCGAGTGTCTGGAAGTGTGCATGTTCTATCCCACGCTGGGCTATGTGCGTTAAAATCGCCAAGTAAAATGAAAGGGTTTTTTAATTGCGCTATGAGGTTTTCTAATTCTGTCAAAATGTTTGTGTTGTCTGTAGATGGTGGAATATATAATGGACATACATCTATGTTCCTACCATGAAAACGCAAAGTACAAGCTACTGCTTGTAAAGATGAATTGAGTGTAATTTGTGTATGTGTGTAATCATTGTTTATGTAAAGTGCTGTACCGCCACTGCGGTGTGTTTCACGGACCTCATGA
Organism: Ashinkailepas kermadecensis; assembly: GCA_034440615.1. Classification (NCBI taxonomy): domain Eukaryota; kingdom Metazoa; phylum Arthropoda; class Thecostraca; family Neolepadidae; genus Ashinkailepas; species Ashinkailepas kermadecensis. The sequence continues at coordinate 56,948 of JAOTOM010004965.1, forward strand.
CGGTAGAGCGAGTAATTAAAGATGTTGAAATTATATGGATCGGTGGGTAAGAACCAGGTTTCCTGAAGTGCGATCAGAATGGGAGTGAGTAAACTAAAGAATGTTTTCATTTCTGCGCATTTCGATATTAAGCTCCGGCAATTCCACTGTAAAAGACCGACGTAAGAAAGTGAAAAATTTGTTTCTCGGCACCTTTCGGTGCATGGCGCAGCCACGATTGCAGTTATGTCGGGCATGCGTGTTGGTTGCGGCCGGTCGAGGTTGACCCGCCCGATCCGTCCGGCCGACCAGTAACCTTGGAAAGGTCACAGCGGCCGGCCACTGCCGCGGGGATGCCCGCCGGCTGGGTTGAGTCGGTCGGGTCACGCGGGCGCCGGCCGGCGTTGGACGCGCCGGGCTTGGTCGGCGTCCCACCGAAGTGGAACTGATTTCCCCCTGCAGCCGAATGGCTGCGGGGTCTGGCATTCCTTGTGACTTGAGTCTGTGAAGCCGCAGTGGTCTGTGTGTTGGGTGCCAGGGTGGTTTGTGTCGGTGTGGTCAGTGGTGTAAGTTTTTTTAGTGGAGCTAAACCGGGAAACATGTCAGTTTGAATCGAGGTAGAAGTAGTGTTGACGCGACGTGTGGGCGGAGCAACGCTGGCCGCCTGGGCATAAGTTTTTGTTGACGGGGAGGTGGCTTCGACAGACCGTCTGGCCTGGGGGTATGAAACCCCGGTCGTGGCCTTGACAGCGCAGACCTCCTTCTCTTTGCGCCAAACTGGGCAGAGAGGTGATGTGGTCAGGTGATCGGATGTGTTGCAGTTGAGGAAATGGGCAGGTTTGGAGCAGGTGGATTCTGGATGAGGTGGTTCGCCGCACTTTGGGCAGCGGGCTGGTTGGCGGCATGTTTTACTGCCATGGCCGAAGCGCTGACAGTTAAAGCAGCGGAGAGGATTGGGGATAAAGACACGGACTGGGTATCGAAGGTAGCCGGCGATAAGTGTCTTGGGAAGAGTTGTAGAGTTGGAGGTAAGTACTAGGAGACTCGTGTCACGCTTCTGGCCATCTTTGAAGGATGTGATGCGGCGGACGTGGGTCACCCCTCCGGCCTGAGCTCCACTTGGATGTCTGCTTCAGTCATGAAGCGGAGCTCCGGCGCGAAGATGGTGCCCTTGGTAGTGTTACGGTTGGAATGTAGAGTGACTGTGACTGACTGATTTCCCACAAAATGTGGTGGTGCGGAGGAGGGCTTTGGTCTGGGCTCGGGATTGGGTTTTGATGACGAGGGTTCCGTTGGCTGGGGCTTCAATGTCAGGATTGGCTAAGGAGCAAATGGCGAGGAGTTGCTTGGTTGGCCAGAAAACGTTGGCACGACGAAAGGAGACGGACTCCTCGACAGGCTTTACCACGATGTATGATCCAGCACTGTCGCGGTATGGTTCGATAGGTTCAGGTTGGGAGGACGTGGTCTGGTTCGAGCGTGGGTCAGCGGCGTGGAGAGTGATGGTCTGGTCTGGATTGCGAGGCGAGGTCGTGGTCTTGGGACGAGCAGGGGTCGGCGAGGCGCAAAGGGCTTCCATGGCGTCATCGAGGGGAATAGTTCGGCGTGGGTCATCAACGTTTGTATCAATCGAGGGAGCATCAGGGGCTAGGTCTGTGTTCGTGCAATGGTCGTCGGGTGTGGTCAGAGGAGGAAATTCCGGGTCGGAGTCCGTTGGCGAGCATGGGTCCGTGTCTTTTTTATGCTTTTTCCCCATCACGGGGAAAAATCCTACCTAATGTAATTTAAATAAAGATAACGGACACACAGAAACTCAGGGAACGAAAATACGACGACGAAGACAATTTCGTGGGGTGACGGGTGTCACCCCACTTGAAATCGAAATGAGAAAAGAGCGACGGGTGTCGCCCCACGAAAATGAAAAATAAAGAACTGCAGTAACAAGCAGTCAGTCGCGCCCAAAAATATGGCACAGCGGAGTAGTCGGCGGGATCTGGTCAGGTGCGAGCGGATAGTACTGAATACTCCATGGCGTCTGTTACACAAAGAAGGTGCCTCTGAAAGTGGCGACGATATACAGAGTTTGTTCAGGTTTTGACCGCAAGTTGTATTTTTGTGCGTAGTTGGTGGTGCAAGGGGAGGTGTGGAAGGAGTGGTCCTTAATATTTGGTGCGCCCGTGGGGATTTACTGGATCCGCTTCTGCCCAGATGGAACATGGCCACATGCGTCGCCACAGCGTAGACTGGATGTGCGTCCCATGTTTTTTCTTTAATTTAGCGATGGCTTTGCATGGAAATTACCCCCCCCCACGCAAAAACATCTCCCTCCACTACCGGGCATGGTCGTCGGGGTGAAGTAGCGACGAAATTTATTAAACCTCCTTCGACGAAATCCAGAATTCCTCTCTGCGCAACTCAGCGTGAGCGGCCCTGCTGCAGGAGGCGGGGGGACACGTCCCCGGACTTCGTGTAATTTAGCATGAAGTTTATGGCGTTGCATGAATAAAGCGACATATAATACCTTGCGTGTAAAGAAAAAAAAAAACCTTCAAAAAAAAAGGGGGGGGTAAGTTAAAAAAAAAAAAAAATTAAAGAATAATATATTATAAAAAAAAAAAAACTCTCCGAGGGGCCAACCCAAAAAAAAAAAAAAGCCCCCCAACCAAAAAAAAAAAAAAAAAAAAAATAAAAAAAAAAATAAAAAAATAAAAAAAAAATAAAATAAAAAAAAGTTTCGTTGTATTAAACATATAATACCTCCCGGTCCCCTATTAAAATATTCGTGACGATCGTGTTCATTAGGATGCTTGTGGCCAGAGGCGTAGGAACGTCTCAAAAGTGGGGAGGGGAAATCCTTTTTGAAGTTGATTTGTACCATGCATCACCATAGCATAAATGCTAAGCTTTCATGAAAAGTGGGGCATGACCCCTGCCCCTCCCCCCCTCTTACTACATCTATGCTGATGGCTCCTTATGACCAAGATGATTATGATTTCCTTAGGTGTACTACATACAGTATATTGGTTTCCTACAGGTTTACTACATGTGATCTTGGATGATGATGCGATGATTTTCCATTATAGCCTTTTAGCAACACTACAAGAAACCTTGCAGAGGAGCAATTTTAATGTTTTATACTAAAGACAAAAATAAATCGTACGAGATTGCCTGGCAACGACCTCAACAATGGGCACGTGCTCGGTAAACAAATCGAGCATTCGGGGAGACGCCGGCTGTGTCTGTGAAGTTGTCAATTTGTGTATTTGTTCGAACGGATAGTTTGTGTTTTGTCCATGACACACTTTATTATTGTATAGCTTTGCGAACGATACACAAGGTAGCTAATATTTTGTTGTCTTTATATAGTGTCACGATCATACGTACCTATTAATACTGACCATGGCAAAAGGAATAATTTGGCGTGATAATTTCCTGGAGTCACGGGATACCGTGCCACAGATACCGATCCATTCCATACAAGCAGTGAGGCCTCGAAGCCTGTACACAGCGCATTCTTACCTTGCTGAAGAGGTGAGTACGTTTCCTTCCTAACGCATGTACTGTTTCTTTTCGTTCAAGGAAGGCGCCACATTGCCGGTCGATCGGGTGAGGCCCTGGAAGATGCCTTCCCTTTGATATGGAATGCGTGACCAAAATTTTGATGCAGGTGACAGGAAATCCAGAAACAATGGCTTGAGCAGAAACCCATGACCCCCACCCATGGACGGTGGATGGCAGATTACTTAACCCCCTGTCAATGCTAGAAGGGAAGGGGAACTATATTTTACCCCATTTCGAACCCTCACCCAGTTTGCAAAGGATGGCAGTTTTGATTGGATCTAGTTGGCGCGGTGGTGTATGAAATTAGAGGCGATGTTGTGCGTTGCGAATTTATATCTTGAACTTCGCTAATATCGCCATGTTGGCTTAGTTGTTAACGTATAATGATGGCCGCCGATTCCCGAAATATTTTGGTTGATCGTCATTAAGGTCGCACGCACCTGTTGCATTAATCCGTTAAATCATCGTGGTAAGCTGAGATTACGGCGGAGGTTCGCGGCAGATATTAACTAATTGTTGCAATATTGATATTGCGGACCGGTTTTAAAAACATGATGATGTGGGTTTTCATTTATTGCCTCTTAACTGAACTTTTTTTGGGGTCCGAATATCACCTGTCGCGCCCGATGCTTGCAAGTATCACATCGATTGGTCGCGACCCATCTGTGTGATAGATTGGCGGCGCTGATATGGCCATGGAGCTGTTGGCGTGTCAGACCGCATACAAACACCCAACCAAACCACTGATGACGGAGTGCGTTTTGTTGCCGAGAATCACCCGGTCCGGTGTGATGGCCACCTCCCGTACCGTACTTTGCAAATTGGACCTTCACTATGTGTTTGCCGATTTTTCGTCTAACATTCTCTTCTGGGACTGAATCTCAGTGTTCTCAAATTATCTCAATGAAGTGTGCCCGATCAGGGGTGCAAGCATTCAGTTCATGATTGTCCGAACAACGTGCTTCGCTGACCGATTGCTCCGCCCCGCAATGAATCATATTATCGTACACATCATCACTTGAAGGATTTTTCAAGACATTGTTATCAAGGGTGCAGTCTGAACGGTGGCGGGCACGACGATGATTGTTTCTGGGATTGGCTGACGACGGATCTGACCATTGGCTCATGCCGGTCTCGCCGTACCAGTGACGGTGGGTAACACTTGGTACGCGCTGCAAGGGTGCTGACACCCTCATTGGCTTAGCGTTGAGTTGGGATATTTTCGACGAAAAACGCGTGTGGCACATATTGCTAGGCTGGGCTGACGTCGATGTCGTTGAGCCGGAGTCGGTACCACACGAAAGTCCTCGGTGTTGGCTACCCACCCGGCAAGGCTCTGATACGATCGAATCGACATGTTGCACGTGAGAGGCACATGGGTGATAAGAGAGCGGTTTCCACCGAAATCGACCAACGCCCATTGGCTTAACACGCGCCCTGGAGGGCCTCTGAGAATTACGCGCACTGGAGGGGGGCGGATTCCGCCCCCCCCATAAGATCTCGGCTCTTAGTAAAGCTGGAGGAACCAAATTCGCAAGGTGGATGGGCACGGTAGTGAACTCTATTGTGTGCAATTTTCGTGACCTTAGGTCAATATCTTCAAGGTCAAATGAGGTCAGATTGGCAAAATTTTCCGGTTTTGCGTGGCTTGGCTTGTCATCGTTATGGATCGCTGTGATTGTGTTTAAATGCTAAAAAAATGGGCATCAATGATGTTTTGGACATTACTAATGATGCAATGCAGATGCTAGACCCAACATTTGACCTCAGGTCACCTATATTGCACCACTTTATCAGGTCAGTTACCTGTTCCAGTTACCGGAACCGGCCGCCCGCCCGACTGCTCCGTCGGGCAGCTCGGAGCAATCGGCTTCGTGAAGAAGGGAGTGAAGTACATGAATAAAGTATGGAAACGCAATGACAAACAGTACAAATGACAACCAGTAGTGCATTTATGGCAACATTCCAGTTGATCAAGTTTGGTTCCATTAACCTGTCATGAACTTGACCTGACTTGACCTTGGTGACCTAACATGACCTTGAAACTATACAGCATATCAATATGCATCAAACGAGTGTTGCCTAGAACACTTCCCCTGTGTCAGTATACTGGAAGCGCATCAGCGCCGTTTTTTGTGGTCCGGCGCTATAACATTTTTCTACTTTAGCGGCCCCTAACTTGAAAAATTTTCGGCCGATTTCCATTTTTCTTCCTTTAAGCAACGCGCCGTTCATTTATAAGCAGGTACACCGAAAATGGCGTATATCGACCGGTAAAAGTTCCAGTTATTTGCGAAAACTGGAGGGGTGGGCGGATTTCGCCCCCCCCCCTCCAGTGCGCGTGTTAACATGGGAAACGGCAATTCATTCGAATTCCAACCAATTTTAGAGCGTCGTGACGGCCCCAATGTTGACGACATAGCCCATCAATCTACGGATGGATCGACACCAAACCGACACCTCTGTGTAGTCAAGACAACGGCAAACCTCGCCAGCGCAAACATTCTTGCTGCCGCGACACGTGCCCAAGGGAAGGGTGCAAGTAAAAAAATAACCCTTCCTTTCACATTTTTTTTCACGATTGGGTTTGGTTCTCCAAAATGACCAAAATGGGCAAGACAAGGTTTCTTAATTGGGAGAAATGTATTCAATGTATGCAATATACGTATGCGTCGTCAATATTCCTGATCAACGTAGCGTTTGATGTGCAACCTTAGTTTTCGTCTACAGCTGTACAGCTGTATGCACTAACGTTTTATTATTGGAAGTATTGTGAACCATTTGGTGGCTCTTGTAAAATAGCAATGCATTTCGGTTGGCTCATAACTGATGATTTTCCGGAGGTCATGTGTAATTGTTACCTTCACGAACAAAAAAACTGTTCCGTGATTCTTCGCGTGGCCTTCGCTACTCTGCTCCAGTCAAGCGTCGTTCATTGTACTATCGGCGTCACAAATAGCTTGGCAGTCAGACTGGGCGTCCTGGCACCTGAATATCATGCATAGGTATAGGTGTGATGGGAAACAGTATACCTATGCAGGATATTCAGGTGCCAGGACGCCCAGCTTGAATGCCAAGCTATTTGTGACGCCAATTATACACCGATGGCGACCCAACGAACCCGTGTTCTGACGTGCCGCGGCAGCCGCAGCTAGGCTTGATCAAACGCTCTGCATACACTTTAGCACCACACGACACACTTCCATGTTAGGTGGAGATTATAGCTGGCAGCACGGGAATTCCAAATGGCGTTTGCGGATTACAAGAGGAGTCATCTGTAGGATAATATGCAGTGGCGGCATTCAGGCGCCAAAGCAATGTGAGACACACTTTCATAATTCAGACGCGACATTGTGACATGTTTATCTATCGTGGACAGTGACTTAGCTTTGACGTGGGGGGGGGAGGAGCTAGGGCTGCCACTATCATGTTATCTGGGAACCTCCTCAGTTATGACCGCCCCTCCCCCCAGTCAAGTCGCATTTCCGATAGCCCAATCCTTGCCCGTGTACGGGGGTGGGGGAGAGGTGGATGACACCATGGAGGTGCTCAGTTTTCCTGCGACAGTGGAAAAAACGCTTGCCCGCATCGCGCTCAGTTCCTTAGTCGCGTATGGGTCATTGTTTAAGCAACTTCTGACGATTGTTTGCGGTGTCACTTCACGTCACTGACTGATGGGATCAAGCGGGGGAAACAATCGCAAGAGTTTGACAATGTCGTGCTTTCTCACGTCTTTCCTTGGCATGGAATTTGGATAGTTTATAGATTGGATTTTGGCATCCGAATGATCCGAGGTCATTGAACTCGGAGCGACATTGGATAACCTATATCCCCAATTTCCTTTTATGCATTAATTTCACGACGCCTATGCGAGGTAGTGAGGTATGCTATGTACATCATAGCGCCTTGTCTTCTAGCGATTAGGAAGTTGTTTTGTACCGGAACACTGCTACATTTGCACATACATTTTGTGCCTGACTCTGTTATATACAGTATGCTTTGTATATCGGACAGATTATCACGTGCACGCATTTGAAGACTCAATCGGCCTACATGACTCGACACGATGGAAACTGGAAGTTACATAGAGAACGTCTGCTTGTAATTACTCGAAGTCACTACATGATTTTCGAGGGAAGCTTTCTCCAGACCGACATGCACTATAACTCCGCATTTTAGCAGTGTACGCTAGTGCATGAAAACACGACACCTTCCGTGAAGCTTGTCTTCGACCCCGCCTTTTTTGTGTATTCCACTGCAATCTTTATGACATGCAACGTGCCGATTCGATCTAATGCGCTGTCAGCTTGCGAACGTCGGAAAGAAGTTCCTGTGCAACCTTATATCAACTTTAATTCGGCATCTAGAGGAATCCGGGCAAAACCTTGATACGCCAGTGAAACTGGTCTCGCCGGAAGAGCATGCAATTTGTCAGATATGATCAAGCATTTAGAGGATGTGGCTTATGTCTAGACTCTCAATGATTTAGGAGATATCCATGCATTGCTAATTTACGGAAATAACTACGTCGATTCCTTTGACTGGACGTATCTGTTGCCTCTGCTTTTTTGGCGTATGGGTGTCAAGCTACCGCTTCCGCTTCCGCTCTTCCTCATCACTTTGACGTCTTTCAATTTCAATGGCGTTCCATGTTTCATGCCGCCTCTATCAACTTCGAAGATGAATAAGCGTGGTTTGTTCAACACCCACCCCATGTTGAAACATTCCATGGAAGCCGCTAGTAAAGTTAGCGTAAATATGTATGCAGTGGAGATGGCGATGACAGAGTATTTTGGAAAAGGGACATAGCCAGGATTTTCTTTTGGGGTGAACCAAACACATAGCCGAACAGATACTGTTCAGCACGCGACGCGAGCCGAAATTTCTGGTTTTGCGTTCAAAAGTATTTTTATCCAGTATTTTTTTGGCTGCTTGGTGGATGGGGTGGTGGTGGTCTTGGCTGCGCCTCTGGTTAGGAGCGACCTCAGAGTGTGGGATGGGGGCAAAAACTAATTGGAGTAGCCCCTTACAACGTCGCCAATAATAAAATATGACGAAATCTGAGTCCTTGACACCCTTTTCCTACTACAGCGTGATGTCGGCCCACGTTTCATCACTTCTGCTTATGGTGGGCTCCCCAATTATTTTTGTATATCCGCAAATTTGAATTTAACCTACAATGTTTAGCCGTTCGGCAGGTAACCTTTCAAAAAATGTCAGTTAAAGTGGTGTTTGTCATCCTAGGACGGCTTCAAATCGATGAATTTGACGCCACCTGACGATGTCTGACAAACAGCAATATTGGGGGTCATAGGGTCAACGGCACCCGTGCGTGTTTTGATATGCGTTGTGTTTAAATGCTAGCATTTGAGGATCAGCAGTCGTCTGCGTAAGTCAGGATACAAACATGACACGAATGTCAACATGACACAGGTGACGACTGTAATATCGCCGGCGGCCTATCCTGTATGTCTCTAAGCCTTGCACATCCCGTTTACAGTCGTGTCTCAGATGACGTAATGCTGACGAACTGCCTGATACACTGTTTACTCAACAGCTTGACGCGCCTGGGAGCCGCGTAGCGGAGTACAGAGCTCGTGGCGGCTATCACGCACAGAGAACAAACGCAGGAAGGGCCATATACCGTATCAGCCACTCACCAACTGGAGTTGCCAAATATGGCTATCACCAAAGCGGCGCATGCCGAAGCGAAGCATCCAGGGCGGCACATACCGGGCGAAGCATACCGGAGCTGTCTCGCGATTCACTGCATTCCAAGCAGGCTGATGGTGGACCTTGACGCTTTCTCGAGATCGGGGACGACGAAGGTCCACTAAATTGCTTGCTTCAGCCAGTATGGATATCTGGCAACCTTTCGGGGATACCAAATACCAACCCTTCGCCGCCAATATAGAGCGTGCTTTCACTGAGCTGTTCAGTGTACGTAATAGGTATGGATGACATATTTTCGTTTTCAAATTTAACAATTTTAGGTCGATCGTGCCACGAGGCACATCGCCAGCGAGTTGTTCAACTTCGCACATTGCTTTCCAATGATAAAACTGCTGGCGGTGCATTGGTTGTCACCAAATATATTCGCACCTATTGCTTGTTCTGCAAGATGTGGTCATGGAATGCTAAGCGAACCGGTGGGCACTGTTGCATCATGCATCGGCAGCGAACCTAGGCAAGGTCCGGGTTTGCGCTGGCATTTCTGGAAATTACACGGGGTGATCGGTGCGAGTAATTTTCCGCTTTGCATGGACATTTAAATCTGGACTTATCTCGAGACGACTTGTAATCATAGGCACTTACCACGTTGTGGCGACATTAAGTAAGCAGATTATACTCCCGCCAGCCTGGAGTAGATTCCCTACGTCAAATGGGACTCTTTATAGGGCTGGATTCCGCTGAACGCCATTTCGCCCACGATTATGATCCGCTGGTGAAATGTACCGTGCTAAGTGTCCTTGGACCATGGACCGATCCGGGCTAATTTTTGGCTCGACTCAGCATTGCGAAGCTATGTGAGACCATTTCACACCTGATGAGCATCAATTTCTCATAGAGTGTCATCTATTTAACAAAGATAGAACATATTAAGCAGACAAATATCGGAACCTAAAGCGACATCTCATGACCCTCAGCGAACTGCACACACACACACACACCCATATATATATATATATATATATATATATATATATATATATATATATATATATATGTATGTAAATATAGTCGTTGATGTTTGTGATGGCTTTGCGATGCACTCAGTAACTTGAGGCCATATGGCGTCTCATTTCCCTCACTCTGACAGGAAGGGCGTGCACCACAGGGTATCGAACCCCGTGCCTCTGGCATGCCAGACGCTCAGCTTAACCACTGAGCTACCGACGTGCCATATCTATCGGAGTAGGATTGTGTTGGTCTACTATTTAAATTCCTATATATTATCTAGGAATTGTTTATGGTAAGATGAAGTAGCAGCCATACGGCCCTGGTAGCACTTGTGCTGGGCGCACAACGTCCTCCGCGGAAAACAACCGACTGATTTAGTTTGTTTTTGTTCAATCATAATTTTGCATCCAGTATGTTCAAGGTGTAGTCCGGCTGCTTGATGACAGGACTAGCAATCCGTAAGCGCACTGCAGCTGTGGTCGCCGAACAGTGGCTGTGTGCTCGGCAGGTGCCCAACGGCTACGGCCAGTTCGAGTCTGCCTCTGAGCCGTGGCAGGCGCGCGGCCGGCTGCTGCGGCCGCTGCGGCGCGGCCGGTTCTGGCCGCTGCCGCCCAAGGTGGCGCTGGCGGCGGCCGCCGGCCGCATGGCCGGCCACCTGGACCGCGACATCCGGCCCGACCTCGAGTACGACGGCGGCGGCGAGGACGTGGAGGAGACGGGCCCCATGGCCACCTCGATGGGCACTATCACGCTGCGCCTGTACGACCGCGTGCGCGTCGACATCTCGCTCGACGGCTCGGTGCGCGTCATCAACTTCAAGGTACAATACCTCGTGCGGCAATTGAAATAGGTTGACAGCGTAAATACCTGGAAATGAAGCCACGGTGATGTGTACCGTTTGTTGTTTGTTTGTTTATTGGGTGGTTCTCGACGTACTTTATGCACGATCACGGCTAATGGCGCCGCCCACACTGTTTCGCCGGTGGGCCGCGGGATTGGGAAATGTCCCGAGTGGTGCGAGTGTTGAACACTGATGTGTGCATTGCACTCTACTATTCAAGATGTGTGTGGATGTATGCACTGTACCTGCGTACGTAGGTGTCGTGCGACACATACCTAAGTACGTGTCGGACTCCGGTTTGAAGAAAAAAATAGCGTGATTTCCAGTGTATGTACTGCAAGCCGAACGGTCTTACCAAGTTCTGAGCATTATTTGCAGTGATGTTTTTGAGCCGTGAATCCTTGCATTACATTTATCATCACCTAGCAACTTTTCCATGCGTTTGCAGAGCAACATTGTGCTAGCCATCAGCGCTACGGGGACATCTGTGGCTCTGATGCATCCCAATGGTCGCGTGTACCAGTATGGCAGTCGGGTGGAGATTCGTACAAATGACACCGAGGGCAACTGCAAGTAAGTACAACACATCTTTGGCCGGGGTAGTGATTGAGAAGCAACCTAGTTGGGTAGGTAGTTCCAAATAACACCACTTTCTTCCACATTGTTTGCATGGTTCTTGATAGTACACTGACAGCGGCGTCGTTATGGATAATCGGATGCACTGTATCAGGTGTCATGTTTCCCGTGTTGTGGGCTTGGTCTATTCCCATATAATTCATGCTTTTCCAGATTATGAGAACCATCCTGGATCAGAATAGCTTCCAAACTTTGCTTTGTAGTACGAGTTTTCAGATTATGAGAATCATCCTTGGTCAGAACAACTTCTAAGCTTTGCTTTGTAGTACGACGGTTAGATGCATGAGTGATTCAGGAATGCATTCTGGGTCCACACCTGAATAAAAACCTCACTTAGGTATGACGCATTTGAGCAGGTCTACAAGCCTACCACAAAATGACGCAGACTTTCGGTATGCCTTCTTCTCCAACGGTGGGTGGAGTTGGCGTTGCACTTCCTATTTGAGCACAGTGAGTCAGTTCGTGTTTTCGAACGATTACATGTGATCGATCCGGGTGCTACTCGCGGGTTGCGCCTGTATGATCGGGCTGCACTAGGTCCGTATCAATTCTGAGCTGCACTGATTAACACTGATCTGCGAGACGTCCATTGTTAGTTGGCCTGTGATATCCAGCTGGAAATGTTGGCTAGAAGGCAGTTATGCCTCTGATCTATTTCAAGGTACTGATTAAGTACATTGAAGAACAGTTTTGTCGTGAACATAATGCGATATGGCAGCGCCGTACTTCATTTGTTGTGCGACGAGGACCAACGCTGGCATTCCAGCCAAGCACCTTAGTGATCCGGCCGGTATTTTTGTGGTCGTCCAAGACCAAACATGGACAAATTCTCTATGAGCCTGTGTGCCGGCTAGGTCGGTTTGCAGCCGTCCGTTGTGCCTGGTTGAAGACGATGCGTGTAGCACATCGTCTCCATTAGCATGACTGATCCAGGGCACTGCTGTTTCATGCTGTGATTTAGTTTGATCGCCGCGGCACATCATGCCCGCCAGGGCTCGATGGCACGTCGCTCTCTGACACAGCAGAAATGGCGCACGCTAACCGCAACACCTGGCGCAGGTACGCCAAGATGTGGTACAAGGGTGTTAGCTTCACGTCGGACAGCTGTGCGCTGGTCTACCTGGTGGACGCCGCCGGCACCCGCTCCACCACCGACACGTTCTCGGACCTCAACCGAGACTTCTCGCTGGACGTGTTCTACTCGGAGTCGCGCTACGGACCCGACTGTGTGCACGAGTGTCTGGCGGCCATCGATGAGGCCAGGTGAGGCTGAAAACCCGGACACAGTCATCACTCGTTAGTTTACGTTTCAAATTGTTCCTTATGCTCTTTGTCATACTTATTGGCAGCAAGCCATTCGTTTCAGGCTATGAAGCGGTTGGGCGGTGGCTCCGTGGGTAAGATGCTCTTTCCTTTCGTGTTAATGTGCCTATCTGAATAGATGTATCATGATTGTGGATGCAGTGGTAATTATTGCTACCATTTGTTGTATTGTTTATGCGCATCGTTCTGTGCATGACGCCATACGAAGTCGTTCAGAGTTGCTCGAGGTTGTTGCATATCGACATTCATCTCTCTTGCACGCCACTGAACCAGAAAGTAGCTACGTATGATAAATACGTGAGATCCGTATTGCTTTGTTCTCTGGCAGACAGTGTCTTGCCCAAAAACGTAACGTCACTTATGGCGAGAATCGAGATTCAATTGTGGCTTTGTTAAAGACTTTGCTGTCGACTTCTTGTTCATTTGTTTAATCTGCCTTGGCCGGCATGCATCGTTAGCCTCACTCTTATTTAGGAAGAAAGATGAGAACAAAGACAAATTTCAGGGTTGAATAAGCAAAGTAGAATTGTCACCGGGACGTGATAATGAACTGTCTGTTCCAATGGACGTAGCTTGAACGTCTTAAAGCGATGGTGTGGCTTCATATGTATATGTTCGTGCGTGTGTGCGTGCATGCATGCATGCGTCCGTCCGTGTGTGGGTGTATATTGTATGCTTAATTTCTGTGTCTTGGTATCAGATTATCCTTTGGACAGATACACATGGGCCGTCACAGTTGCTGTCTTCTAAACCTGTCGCACTGCTCCGATATTACAGCGAGGCTTGTTTAGCTGCTTGCCAGGGTTTGTTGTGAGTTAACTGAGTCTAACTTGCTGACAATATGCAGAGTGTCACCATTCCGCTCCGCCAATCATAGCAGATGCCGCCTTTTGTGATGTGTGTCCTTCCCTGTCATTGTCATAGCAGATGCCGCCTTTTGTGATGTATGTCCTTTTGTGATGTATGTCCTTTTGTGATGTATGTCCTTCCCTGTCATTGTCTGGCATTGTCTTTTGTGATGTATGTCCTTTTGTGATGTATGTCCTTCCCTGTCATTGTCTGGCATTGTCTTTTGTGATGTATGTCCTTTTGTGATGTATGTCCTTCCCTGTCATTGTCATAGCAGATGCCGCCTTTTGTGATGTATGTCCTTTTGTGATGTATGTCCTTTTGTGATGTATGTCCTTCCCTGTCATTGTCTGGCATTGTCTTTTGTGATGTATGTCCTTTTGTGATGTATGTCCTTCCCTGTCATTGTCTGGCATTGTCTTTTGTGATGTATGTCCTTTTGTGATGTATGTCCTTCCCTGTCATTGTCTGGCCATTGTCTTTTGTGATGTATGTCCTTTTGTGATGTATGTCCTTCCCTGTCATTGTCTGGCATTGTCTTTTGTCATAGATATGCTCCTTTTGTGATGTATGTCCTTCCCTGTCATTGTCTGGCATTGTCTTTTGTGATGTATGTCCTTTTGTGATGTATGTCCTTCCCTGTCATTGTCTGGCATTGTCTTTTGTGATGTATGTCCTTTTGTGATGTATGTCCTTTTGTGATGTGTGTCCTTTTGTGATGTATGTCCTTTTGTGATGTATGTCCTTTTGTGATGTATGTCCTTCCCTGTCATTGTCTGGCATTGTCTTTTGTGATGTATGTCCTTTTGTGATGTATGTCCTTTTGTGATGTGTGTCTTTTGTGATGTATGTCCTTTGTGATGTATGTCCTTTGTGATGTGTGTCTTTTGTGATGTATGTCTTTTGTGATGTGTGTCCTTTGTGATGTATGTCCTTTTGTGATGTATGTCCTTTTGTGATGTGTGTCCTTCCCTGTCATTGTCTGGCATTGTCTTTTGTGATGTATGTCCTTTTGTGATGTATGTCCTTTTGTGATGTATGTCCTTTTGTGATGTATGTCCTTTTGTGATGTGTGTCCTTTTGTGATGTATGTCCTTTTGTGATGTATGTCCTTTTGTGATGTGTGTCCTTCCCTGTCATTGTCTGGCATTGTCTTTTGTGATGTATGTCCTTTTGTGATGTATGTCCTTTTGTGATGTATGTCCTTCCCTGTCATTGTCTGGCCGCTGCGTGCGGAGTTATTTTGAGAAAGCAGCTTTGTCAGTGCATCGCGGCGTTGCGGAATATGACATCTGGATGTCAGCTGCACGACGCACACGATTTGAGGCGTCAGTGTATGTACCAATGTTAGAGTGCGCACCGGAGGGCCTCTCACATAACGCGCACTGAGGGGAGGGGTGATCCCCCCCCCCCCCAAGACCTCGGAAACTACTGAAGCTAGAAGCATACAATTTGGAGTGTACATTACAGTTGTAGTGAAATCGCTTCAATATAACTTCCATGGCACTAGACCCTTCTTTGGCCACCTTTCAATGTCAAATGAGGTCGAGATCGGCCGCCACACCTCACCGACGGACTTGCGTGACCTTGAACGCGACCGGGCGGCCGGTCGGTCGGTCGGTCGGTCGGTCGACTTTGCACCCACACAGTTCCTTATATTTAACAACAACTTTTGGAAGTTTTTGCTTTGGATATGCTCTTCATTTTTTTATTTTAAAGTCACAAGATTTAACTGCAATAACCCCGCCAGTGTGTGAGATATCGTCGAAAGACAGAAGGGAGAGACGGACTCAGTCGCACCTCCCCCTCCGGTGCGCGTGTTAAACATCGTGATAGCATGATGGCTGTCGAACCCAGAATTGCAAAGGTAACCAATAACCATCCAATTTTGACATAATAAAACTGTCTTTACCTCCACCTTACTCCAAATGCAGTCACAAAATACTGGCCGGATTAAGGACCGGTCAGGTGGTCGTTGTCCATCCCCTTGCTGCCTTTACTGTGTTGAAATCAAGGAAACACTAATTCGCATCAGGTATTGGTTCGCTCCCTCCTTTTCGCAGAGTCGAGACCTGCTGGATGCGCCGATGCCTCAAAGGCCGTTAATGCACCAAACCCGCGTTGTGCACACCCCGTGCATCAGACGGTGGCTGGAGATGCGCACCTGTGACGTGATTTGTGCACCAGGTACTGGGTGGCCGAGGACAGCAGCGAGGTGTGGGACGTGGCTGGCGTGCGCATCACTCAACAGCTCAACGGACAAGTGAAGCTCGTGTAAGTCGACCGACTGGCGGCCGTTTAGTATGCACTCGCTGTAATGGAGCCATTATGATGAGCGCGGTGCCATGTCGTCTTGTCCCGCTTTGCCACGTGACGTAGCCGCATGTGTGTCCTGCTAATGTTCTTGGCGTGTTTTCATCTTGCGAACAAATTCATAAATGGGCCTGGGTACGTAGGACTGTAGACCCAGATAAATATCGACATTATACGAAGATGTGTGCAGCCATAATATGGATGTGCACATTTTCATATCAATGTATGAGGGACATATTTTACAGTATATATTCTTGTATATCCGACCCACATGGTGCATATGACCGTCTAAGCTCGATATCTCGCCCCCATGTTTTTTTCTGAACTAATGCTAAAGGTCACGCAGCATGTATCGAAGCGATGCAGACATGCGAGTCCTACGTCCTATTGATACGGACCAGTTTTACTTGGGTTTTTAGAGTTAAAGAATTGTTTCTATATACTCCATGATGAAATGACAGATTGACGGACTACATTCATATCATATATGCTGTGTTGATTCTCATTCGTCAAATCGCTTCGTTTCTGTGTTTAATCGGTGCATCGGGTAAAACTTCTTAAACTTATGTTTGCTAAGTACCGAGTATTTTAAGTTCCGCGTGCATTTAATTTTCATTTAGTCTAGACTCGGTTTTAATATAGTCTACATTTCCTTTTACTTGTTCCGTATTTATTTCCATTATAATGTGTTTAAATTAGGGAATGACCCCAATGCATCCTCATTGATCCTTTGTCATCGTTGATCTCCCAGTGTTCAGCGAGACAATGGGAAGCGTCTGCTGCGCACTTCGTCCACGCTGGGCACCGCCAACATCACCACCCCGTTCATCCACACGACCGCCTCCATGGGCCAAAACCCGCACATCTTCGTGCGCCGTGGCGAACGACGGCTGCACTACGACGCCACCAACTTCGTCGTGCGCAACGCCGGTCACTCGGCCGGCTTTGACGACCGCGGTCGTCTCAAAGTGTACTAGAGGCGTCTTTCCTAGACCACCGCTGGCCCCCAGAGAGAGAGATATAGAGCACAGCCCCGCTACGAAGGGAAGAAGTGCCAGGGACTCTCCCTGCGGGTGGTGGGGAGACGCTGCGTGAAGACACGATGTCCTGACCATGAATTTGGATGTAGTGTAACTGAGCAGGCGTCCCCTTTGTTCAGTGATGCGCAGGGTGATCGCCTTGTCCAATGGAATTGATTTTTGCCCCCTAATATTGGAAAGGATAGATGCAGAAGGGTAGTTGGCTCGACGCATGGAAACTAGACATGATGCATGTTGCGAGCGGCGATGGGGCTTGTACCAACACGTGCGTTAGAATGGATGACCAAGTTTTGCTCCAACTGGAATCAATGTGGCCTTATTCGGATATTTTAGAGAGCGTGGACAATCATGTCATAAGTAAGATCTTTACACTCCGTAACAGCGAAACAACGATGATTTTATTGTTGCCACCTCCACCACTTGGACCAGTTCTCAGCACTAGCGACGAAAGCCCGACAGTGATTGGTCGTGATATTGCTTAAACATTGCCAGCATGCGTTATGCTCGTTGATTTCCACTGGTTGATTGAAATTATTTGTTTGTCGTTGATGTTCCTCAAATGAACTTGGTAATGTGTATTGGCATTTCGCAAAATCATTCAAAAGAATATAATGCTAATTGTTACCGCAAGTTCTTTTCCTCGTAATTATCAGCTGATATTGCGCGGTATCGTGAACTTGCCGATCCTGAAACGTTGCAGTGATTCATCAACAGGTAGAAGTGGAAGCTTTGGCGGTTCGAAGTATGCAACTGTGCACACCCATTGCCCTGGGGACGAGTAGTCTAGGGGTAAGTTGCCTTGTCTCACAATCGAAAGATTGTGGGTTCGAGTCTCACCTGTCGCTACTCTTCTCCCGCGACCAATCGGCGTGAGAGATTGGCGACGCTACATGACTCAACGGTCGACGTGTCGTAAAGCCAATAACCACCACACCCATTGCCCTGGAAGCTGAGTCTGAGCGTGAGGAACCGCTGCTAATTCGCAAGCGATGAGACCTGAACCACTCGCTGGCAGACTAGTTGCATCCATGTCAAGTGCGCACGGGAGGGAAGCCGAAGAGGTGACGCTCCATTTCGTCGCGCATGAGCCTGGAACACTGGCTGGCCGTTCTGGAGCTGCTTCAGGCCAGCTCGCCGCCGTACATGGCTAATGGATCCGTAACGTTGTCAAAGCTGGCTGAAAGTGGTGCGGGCATGCCCTTGACATGAGTGCACCCGGCTGCTGACTTTCGGCACACAGTCGGCGACAGCACGGCACTGTAAGCCACTTAGACCAGAGCGGGGCGCAGCTGCACGAGCTGTTATCTGCCTGCGATGACACGCACAGGGTTTGCTGTGCCGCCGCTTATAAGGCCGTTTTCAGCCGCTGTTCGGTCCGTACATGACGTATGCTCCTGATGATTCAGAAGCCATTGTTTTGTCGGACCGCGCGTCTCTTTGCTCCCGTGCAAGTTGTTCCAGTCGTCGAGTGCAGAAAAACAATATATGGCTGGTTGGGGCTGGGAAAGAAAATTGTGTGCCCCAAGTATTAAACTTACATAGCCATGAGACTGTAGATCGGGTGCCGGGGGATTTTTCTTCCAGCCTAAGATCAGTAAGGTATTTCCTGCATTGTTCGACTAAGCATGCAATTCTACCAAGCATGTCAACGTATGCAATGGGAGAAATGCCATTCTTCGCTATCGCTACTTACGTGAAGTAGGTGAGATTCAAAGTAGGTAAAGTCGACGGAAGAGGCAGCATATCCTACCATGTTGCAGATATCTGGGTCTACTTGTTTGTGAATTAGTATTTACTCAATGCGAGTATCGCACATAGTATAATACTTGTTCGTACGTACAATTGGTTTTCGTTTATCCACGAAAAATGCATACAACTGAGATTTACGACAGATTTGCAACGACGGCGATTCATGTGTTCTATTACGTTCGATCAGTAAAGTTATCCTGTCCTAGTGAAAGATAGCTTTATATTCCACACTTCTTTCCCGACCGCCGTTATATAGTTTTAACACGTGAAGTACAGCCAACAATGCGGGAAACCCTGGTATGACAGTTATCTTGGGTATGCTCGTTATGTCTGGGCATGACCGTTATACCCGGCTATGACCGTTATAACTGGATATGACCGTTATGTCTGGGTATGATCGTTATGCCACAGCATCACATTCAGTTCAAACAAGTTAGTCAAACCATTTGCAAAAACAAAACAAAGGTACACGGAGCCAGAGGTACAGCAAGGGGCCGCTCCCCTTGCCCTTTGACAACAACAAAAATGCACGAGCCAACACAAATTTTTGATATGTTCACCACGCAAAAGCAGAAATTATCGACGCGCCGTGAGCGGTCTCTGTTTCATGACATTTCATTGGTCGGGCCTTCCTTAAGAAAATCCTAGCGACGCCCCTGCATGAAACTGTCCGGTGCTTGATGTGGGACTCTTGGGATAAGTAATCTTGGAGTGGGAAGACAACTTTGATTAGTATTGAATGAAGAACACTTCCGACGGATAATTTGGATGGGGAAATTATTTTCTCGGCAGCGTTACTTCAGCAAATACAAGAAGAAAGAAGCGAGTAACGATATTCAGACGTGAGGCGAAAATGTAGTCTTAAATTTCAATGTAGATTTAATCTACAGACCCTGAACAGCGTATAACTTTATTCACCACTGCATTCTCCATCTGGGGAAGCACTGGGTGCACGTAGTTGTTATACATCGACCAGTAAGAAGCAAAAATGGCATGTACATGTTCTATCTCGCTGCGGACGGCTTCACCGTATACATGAGCGCAGCCGCGATTCAGGTGTATCACGTAATCGCTGGGCGAGTGGTTAAGCAAAGCCACCACGTAAAGACTACAATAAATTTTCACGAGACTACGACGAAATATCTTTTTTTGTGCATTCTATGTTCTTTTCCCGCTATGATTGAAGTGCGAAGCTAACCAAATTACGCAAACTACCACAAATGAACTGTTGATTAAAAGGGCGATTTAGCTTTTTTTCACGCTTTGGAATAATTATTGAAATGGCTCATGTATGTCACCTTGTCACTGCTAAGTTGGTTTAGTGAATAACTGGATTGTTGAGCACTGAGTTTCATCCAGTTAAAATTGTTTTCAGTGAGACGGTTTTCGTGATATGATTTTAACTGGTGTGTGGAACGCATTGCATATCCGGACTAAGTTTTGCTTGAAATGCAAGCCTAATTCCATCACAAAATATTTATGATGTGTAGCTATTTTAGGTCCGCTTCTCAGCAGGAGAGTGGCATGACCTTTCAGAAACCACTTGGGAAGTAAGGTTGCGTTTTCCTCGCCAAAAGGCGTGCATTTTTGGCAACATTCTTGGCAATATATTTGCACAGCGGGAGCGGGACGAAGTTGGCTACAGCTCCCTTATTTCCTGGTTCCAGGATTTACAGATTAGCGGGTGTCCAATGTGAATTTGGAAAGGCATTTAAAAACTCATAACTCGTTAACAGTAGCAACCATGGAAATCAGTAGGATACCATTTTAAACCGCATCAATTTCTGTGCCTGTCAAAATGATTAGGCCTCTTGAGAACGTAAGGATCGTGGAAGGGAAAGTAAAGTCGGATTCCCGCAACAAAGTTCTCGAACTTTTCTAGAAAAAGAAGCTGACGGGCAAACAGCCTACACATCAAGCTTTTGAAAGAATTTCGGTGTCTGTGCATCTACAATCGACGCAATAATCAATCGGTGAAACGAGGAAACGTTGATCATGCTGGTTATAAGGGTGAACCACAAGAAAAATAGCCCTCAAAGGAAGAGCACTTCTTCTTCAGTGATGCGTGCGCCCGCATTGGTGCTTCTGTCCGCCAACTTGGTCTCAAGTACAGCATCTCAAAATGCTATGATCACTATTTCTTGAAGAAAAGAAACCTTAACGGAGGAGACGACCCGACCCCGATGTTCCTGAGATGCCCCCAAAATAACACAAAGCGCACGCTTCCGGAAACCGACTCGAGTTTCTTTAAATTATCCCGTCGTAGGACAAACCTGCATCCGCCACTGGCCGATGGCACGTCACCGGCCCATCGCACCCCTTCCGTGACAACGCCTTATACAAACGGCACTGCAGTACAAGCATATTGGAGCATTCTCCTAGCTTCTCCGGCTTGTTATGCCTGAAAAATAAACCAGAGTGCCGAAATGATTGTTTTGTATTTGTATCTGACCTAGCCGTCTGATGGATGATGGGAAAGATGAAACAAAGAGTAATGGTCATCCGACGATACGAGACATCGAGATTGCACGGCTGATTTATGAACAAAGATCGCTGCATACGACAGCCGGACACTTGTAGTCATATGGATTATCCTCACTGTGGCGAATGACGACTAATTATCTGGCACAATCGGCTGCGATGGCGGCGATATGTCCGCCGTCTGTGGCCTGGGGTATAATCTGGGCCAAACGAAACACAACATTCCAGCGAAAAATGATCGGTACATCAACCGCAAATAGCGTTAAGACAGGGTGAGCTATAGTTGCTGGTCGCTGCATTGCCTCTGAGGGCGTATCTTGTGGTCGGAAAGGCAACAAACGGCGAGAAGCCACGGCTTTTTTGCACATTCCACGGATTGCCACATGACGCCGACGACCACGTGACGTCTGAGGTGTATGCCGCAACGCCACCACCACAGTCGGCAGAGGTGGTGCAGTGTCCTCCCGCCTCAGAAGTTGCTGCGCGTGAGCACGGGAAAACGGCGCGCGCCAGTCTACCGCCGTCTTGCATGGCTGATGGGGCATCCTCTCCCGACCACATGCTATACAAATTGTAAAATGTCTTGTCAGCTGATTGAGTTGTGACGTCTTAGCAGGGAACATTGGGCCATGTTCTTCGACATTTCAGATAATCGTTAGTTAACCTCACCCATCTCCTAAACTGATAGTTTGTCGAAAACTGAACTCAATTACTCTGATTACTCCATGTGAAAATTACACGGATTCGTTTGGATGCTCATTAGAAGGGAGTCTGCACTCTACCGAGGAGTCGGTGCCAAATCAGGCGGAAGTGGGCTACGGTCGGTGTGGTGACTGATCGCGTGCCAGGTCCAACCGTGCCCTCCCTGCCCCTGATGGTCTGCCGTGCTACGCTGCTGGCCGGCCAGTGCCGTCTGTTTTCGTTGCAGCTTCCATCTATAGCACTGGATGGCCGGACTGACACCTGCCTCATCCACTCGTCTGTCTGTCTGTTGTTTGTTTTGCTTTGTTCTTGTTTTGCAATAACATTATTATAACATTATTCGAGCGCTTGGATGTGACAGCGTGTTTCCTGCAGGCGAGAGCGAAGGCACAAACGTGCTTCGTGCAGGGCCGATGGTTAGGTAAGCACGAGTCTGTGTCGATTGTAGGAAGGACGGTGATGGCACGATCGGGCACCCCGTGACGTCATTAGTTACTTTGTTGATGCCCGCAGAGAATATGTTACAATAGAAGTCGGCAATGTGTGGATCTCATCGGAGATAACTTTTCATCTATAACCGCTTTGCCTGCCTCTGTCTAGCCTTGCTGTTTTTTTGTCTGATTGAAGCGGCTTGTTGCACATCCGGTAATCCAGTATTAGATCTCACAGAGAATCTCACGCGATATAAAACACCGCACTGCGGCACCTGCAACACCACGTTAAGCATAGGCCACATCCTGCTAGACTGTAGTAGCTTTAGCTCTCAAAGGCAACCACTTAAGGCATTCTGCCAAAAAGAGGCCATCACCCTATCGCTTCCATCGCTTCTCGGTGACAAGCACCCAGGACTCCTTCAATTGCTATTTGAATATCTGTATGCCACAAAACTAGCAAGAGCACTGTAGGCACCACACCACCAACAATCACATGAACTCGCAATGCATGACCGCGAAACACTCGTAGGAAACACGCAAATAGCCATCCCCGCATGGCGTCGGACGTACATGAGCCGATTTGCTTCTGAATTAGAAATAAATGGCTACCTAGCGGTGCCGTCGGAAGTAGATGAGCCGACTTGCTTTAGGAAAACAAACAAAAATTAAAATTAAAATTAGCATAACGTAAAACGACTACCCAGAGGAGCCATCGGACGTAGATGACCCGATTTGCCTTGCAACTCGTAACGTAAACGGCTACCCAGAGGTGCAGCGGACTTAGAAGAGCCGAATTGCAAAACACCGTACTAACCCAACTGACAACCCTGCATGGCATGCTTAGACTAACCCGCTACTAACAACTAACACGCGGCGGCCGACGTGATAGGCGGTGTGAACAATTGCCTCCTTGTTCGCACGGTAAATATCCCTCGGTGCTCCTCAATAAGAGTAGGCTAAAGCCTGCACCCTGGCAAAATCAACTTCTCGCCACTCTCAAAACACCCCCACCCCCACCCAAACTACGAATTATTTTGTGGAGGAGTAAAGTAAAACTAAACCATTTAGACATCAGGGAGCTGTCCCGAACCCAGACCCTCGCCTTCAGCACCTAAAATATCACGCAAACTAACGTAAAATTCCTTAACGTAAACGTCCACATGCCTGCACCTTGATCACAAACGCTCGCTTTATAGACAGACATGTAACGTACTCGCTTTATAGGCGGCGCAAATGACCACTATGGTCCGACACGCCTAAAAAAATACCCCCTCCCCCCCCACAGTATTAGAACAGGATGTGGCATGCGATGCAGCAGCTTCTGTTGTCACCCTTCAATGCACTTTGAGACTTCAGACCCCAGTTGAATTTCCGGCTCCGCTGAAAATCTTCGTAGCGCCCAAATCATGCAACCGGTTGGAGAGGGTGCACGCCGGTGATCCAGTGGTTGCGTGCGCTGGCGCAGCCGCCGGCTTACGGCAGAGCCTCGCTTCGTCAGACGATCTGGACGTTGTGCGATCGGCGCGATTCATGGGCGCCTGCTGCTGCTGATGCTAATTTGCCGGCGCAATCACTGCGGCTCCCCAACGCCAAGGTGGTAGCTGGTTTGGCGGGCACGTCTGTAAATAGCAGCCGAGGTGGTAGCTGGTTTGGTGGGCACGTCTGTAGATGGCAACCGAGGTGGCAGCTGGTTTGGTGGGCACGTCTGTAGATAGCAGCCGAGGTGGCAGCTGGTTTGGTGGGCACGTCTGTAGATGGCAACCGAGGTGGCAGCTGGTTTGGCGGGCACGTCTGTAGATAGCAGCCGAGGTGCACTCGTGTGCCTCCGACTCCAGTTGGCTGCCAAAAGGCACACCTCAAACTTTTTCAGCTCCATATATTGGAGCGTGGTAATAATTCAATATGGGGATTTTGAAGTATTACATATATTATATACACCGCTCTGCATATTGGAGCGGGGCAATACTTAAATATGTGGGACATGGAATAATTGTAGGTAGCCACATGTCTATTAAATGTGACCCAATGAGGGAAGGGGAATGGCGGTGGTGTTGAGGGTACCTGCTTGGCGACAAAGTCGAGTATTTTTGTTCAGCATGGTCGACGTAGAATGTCACATGGATATCATTTGAGTTCTAACACCACAACTAGCATTTTGATGGTGATGATGAATTGATGTTTAGGGGCACGTCGACAGCAAGGTCATTTTGTGCCCATAACAATGGTTAGAGGGAAACTAAAACGGTATGTCCTTCGAATCATACATTAGTAGAGGTAGAATATTGGTTCTCAAGGACGATATATCATATCAAAGTTTGTTGTCGAAGGAAAGACTAGCATTTTGACGTATACATTGCTTTGAAAATGACTGGCAGGAAATCACAACCGAGCCAAAGGCCCGGTCCACTTGGGAGGGGGGGGAGTGTCGTTGCAAGGTCCATGCCCCAGACCACGTCAGCTTTTTCCAAAAGGAAATGGGCCAACGGTCATGTAGATGGGTACAAACCATGTGCGTTAAGAGAACAGAAAGAAGTTGAAGAAAGATCGCCAATCTTGGGTGCGCCCGAGCGCACCGGCTTCCATGCTGCTCCACAAATTTAGCGTTAGTTATCCGGAAGTTAGTCGGGAAACTACAAAGTTAGCAGGACCGCCGCCGTACCAACTCCAATGGCCCCATTTACACCACTTACACCAATTAGAATGGCGACAGCATGCGAAAAATGTCCCTAAAGCATATCACACTTTCATCAATTGACATGACATCCTAATGTGTCCATCCTTTATTCAAGTGGGCGTGAAAACGAAACTTGCACTGACACACTGATAGACAATGGTTCGTATTTTTTGGCACCGACTTCTCTTTTTCCTCAAAGTGATCGGCTTGATATGCAATAATCATGAAATTTGGCTTCCTTTCAGAATAAGAGCCCACGTGCATTTTTGCTACTTTGTTATCGATTTGTTTCGTGCCAGAGTTGAGGTTACGTTTGCCGGCCCGGCTATTCAGCAGGATTATCTCGCTTCGCAGCATATCAGTTGATCTGTGCTGGACAGCGAATATAGTCGAACTTCAGTTTATCGACAGCCATATGCGCAGTGCAGCTGCTGCGTTGGAGACAGCGGTAATTGGTTCTGCACCGGATTCAACGCTGCCCACGCCATTACCTCGGTGGTCACCGAACAGTCACTCCCGGTCGTCACTCCTCTACTTGCCGTCATGCTAATTTTAACCGGCTTATCGTGATTAGACTGGGGTGTTATCATTAACTGGCGGGGATATGCAAATGCATGTATATATATATATATATATATATATATATATATATATATATATATATATATATATATATATATATATATATATACCTATATATATATAGATAGATAGATAGGTAGATAGACAGATAGATGGATAGATATATAGATATATAGATAGATATATATAGAGAGAGAGATATATATATATATATATATATATATATATATATATATATATATATATATATATATATATATATATATATATATATATATATATATATATATATATAGATAGATAGATAGATAGATAGATAGATAGATAGATAGATAGATAGATAGATAGATAGATAGATAGATAGATAGATAGATAGATAGATAGATAGATAGATAGATATATAGATATATAGATAAATAGATAGAGAGATAGATAGATAGACAGACAGACAGGCAGACAGACAGACAGGCAGGCAGACAGGCAGGCAGACAGACAGACATACAGATAGATAGACAGATAGATATATATATATAGATAGATAGATAGATAGATATGCAACCGTAGCTACAATTTTTAAAAACCCAAAACAAAGTAATGACGTTTCAAGGATGGAAGGTGAGATTAAGCCCTGCACACAAGGACAATTTTTTTTTAACGTGGATGCGCTTTGAATTGTCACATGTAAACGCACGGAGGACCACAATCACTACGAGGAAAGCTCGTTGAATGTGTGGCCGAGGGGAGGGGAGCTAACCTCACCGCCGAAAACGTGTTACAATATGTCCCTGGTGTGTGTGTGAATTTATGATTATCGTGGCTCAGTTCACACTGCACAGCCAACGAGGGATGCAGCAGTGCTGTTCATCGGCGTAGAACGTTCATATCACGGTTGGCTCAAACTATTCTGGGCGTCCGCCGACTGAGCGGGTGGGCGTCGCCACGACGGGGGCAGGTGGGACGTGCCCCTCAAACTCGAACAACTCAAACTCAAGTCGCCACGACGGGGGCAGGTGGGACGTGCCGCTCAAACTCGAACAACTCAAACTCAAGTCGCCACGACGGGGGCAGGTGGGACGTGCCCCTCAAACTCGAACAACTCAAACTCAAGTCGCCACGACGGGGGCAGGTGGGACGTGCCCCTCAAACTCGAACAACTCAAACTCAAGTCGCCACGACGGGGGCAGGTGGGACGTGCCCCTCAAACTCGAACAACTCAAACTCAAGTCGCCACGACGGGGGCAGGTGGGACGTGCCCCTCAAACTCGAACAACTCAAACTCAAGTCGCCACGACGGGGGCAGGTGGGACGTGCCCCTCAAACTCGAACAACTCAAACTCAAGCGTGAAATTTAACAGTACGTCTGTGGCACTGCATGACAAAAATCAACCTCTAAACCCTTTCGTTCCTCTATCCAAAATTAACCACGACGCCCTTGACCACGAGTCTCGTTGATAAAGAAAAGCTACATACGACCACTCATCAACAAAACGTTGGGCTTCCGGTCCAAGTTTGGTTAAATCGCACCAGATCACAAGCCGGTGGGCAGTGTGCTCCCCGAAACAAGACGCCTCGCTATCTCGGCTGCGATGCACTGCCTGACAAATCCGGCTCAGCCGGCCGGATGCGACGGCGCGGCCGGTAGGAAGCCGGGCGCGGCGAGCTGGTGCCGGCAAGCGCGCCGCATTATGCCGGGGTGCAGCGCGTGTTAGCTGTCCAGACTGAGATCACTGAGCGGCCGCGTCCGGCTGGTCGGACGTGGCGCTGGCCGGCCGGCTGGTTTGCCCCCAGTCCCGGCCGCCGGCCCCCGCCTGTCGGGGCGCCATTGAAGCGGCCGTGTCGGCGGCAGTGCGGCGGACAGTCGTCGGAGCGGCTGGCCGACGGCAGGACGTGCCGAGCTGCGCACGGACGGCCGTCTGGGCGGGCACGGCTCGGTCAGTGGGCGGACCACCGGCTGGTCGTCGCGCTACTGTCGCACGCGGCCGTCACCGCAGCAAGTGAGTCGTGTCACCGTCGCGACCTCGCGTCAGCTCCCCGACCTGCCGCTGACGCTGATTGTTTCTGAACGGGAACGCCCAACACCCCAGATGCTCTGTCGGTGGATGTGAATGACCGTCGAGTGAAATTCGTCCTCGAGCTTCGAGGCTTCGAGGTCGTCGTTTCGTCAACGGCACACAAGCGCCGCTGTGTATGTGCGGCGAGGCAGATCAGAGCCGCGGGAAATACGGACCGCAGCGGCCCGCGAGTAGTAGATGAAGGCTGCCAGGTGGAGCGTCTTGCTCATGTCAGCATCGATGGCGTCAACCAACGCCTAGCGGCTGACGGCCGACCTGTCCCTGGCTGACGGCTGACCAGACCAGCTGACGGTCCCGGCCGGCGCCGCACGGTGGTGGACGACTGTGTCTGACGCTGTGTCTGGCGCTGTGTCTGGCGCTGTGTCTGACGGCCACAGCCGGCGCGGCATGGTGGCCGACGTGCCGGCAGACCCGGATGGCCCGGTCACCCGCTGGGTGGCCGTCGCCGCCACGGACGCCGGACGCTGCGGCCCGTACGAGCTGGTCGTCGCCTCCTCCGGCTCCGATCGGCTGCAGGCGGCACGGCAGTGGGCCGCGCCGCGCTGCTGCGGTCTGCTGTCGCTGCGCACCGGCACGCTGGCCATCGGCGCCGTGCTGCTGGCCACGCAGCTGCTGATGGCGGCGGCGGCCGGCGCGCTCTTCCACACCGTCGGCGACATGATCCGCGCCGAGGTGCTGCCGCGCCTCTACGTGCTGCACTGGCTCAACTTCACCTCGCCGGAGCACCACCGCTCGGCGCTCGACCGGACCGACGCGTACGTGGCGTCGCTGGAGCACAGCCTGCTGGCCGTGCTGGTGCTGAGCGCCGTGGGCGCCGCCGGCTGCGCGCTGCTGCTGCACGGCGCGCGGCGGCGCCGGCGCGCGCTGCTCGTGCCCTGGCTGGTGTGGCACGGCTGCCTGCTGGTGCTGGTGTCGGCCGTGTGCGCCGCCGGCCTGACGTTCGGCGTCGTCGACGGCGCGCCCACGTGGATCGGCTGCGGCGCCGGCGGCCTGCTGCTGGCCGCGCTCGTCTGGTACTGGTACGTGCTGGTGTTCTTCTTCTACGCCAGCATGCGGCCCGGCCCGGCCGGCCGCCATGTCGCCGCTGCCGACCGCCGACCGGCAGCGACGCCGCGCCGGCGGCGACGCTGCCGGCGCGCCCGGTCGCGTGCGGCGTGGCCGCCGGCCGCTGAGCGCAGCCGGACAGAGTCGTCAGGCGCTGTCGACTTGGCGTCAGCGACCGGCGGGCTACCGCTCGCCGACGCCCATGATCTCAGTGGTGAGCGTACGGCGTGTGTTTGCCTGCGCGATGCTCACCGCTCACGTGCGCGTGCGGGGGATGTGCTCTTTTGAACGTGACGGGTGACGTCGCGTGCTGTGCACAAGGGATCCGCCGCTGTCGGGGACTAGAGATAGATGCCTGCATCATGTTTGACACTAAGTAGCACGCCGATGTGCACAGTTTGCAAGAACAGACGTGCAATCCCGACACTCGGAATCATCTCCGCGGTGAGCCTCCGGCCGTCAACGCAGGACGCAGACACGACGAGTAGTGTGCAATGTGCATGCACTAAGGGCCGACTAGGTGCACGTCCATGAGCGTGACGACACGCGCCCCGCCGGCTGTGGCGTCGCCGAGGCGGGCGAGCCGTGTGGCGGATTGGCCTTCGGTTCGACACGGGTCGTGTTCAGTGGTGTGCGCTGTCGCTGTGGATGCTCGCCGATATCTGTGGGCGGGGTTTGGCCGTTGGTCCGGAGACTGGAGGTGTCGAGTTGGTCAGGACGGAGATGTATCATAACCTCCACAGCTCATAACCTTCACAGCTCATAACCTCCACAAATTCAACATACCCGAAGCGCTAGCTGCGGCTGGTCACAGCTGCGGCTGAATACAGCTACGGCTTGTCATGCGGTCGCGGCTCGTCATGCGGCCGGTGGTTATAGGGCCGACACAAGTATGCACATTACAGATGCTGTGCATCCTCACCTTTTACCTGACGATTTCGAATAAAGTATATTCGTTTCTCAGTTTGCGAATGCTCTTGTTGGTATGTGTCTCTTGTTCGATGTACCCTGGCACGTAACTAGAAATAGTTGATCGGCCGAAGCGTATCTGCCGTGATACGTACTACCTACATTTATATCCAAGCAAGCGGGTGTGCAGTTGGAGGTCTCTGACTATCCCAATTTAGAGACGATAATTATCCCATTAGATGAATGTCGTTAGACTATGAGCACGGCGCGGCGGTCGCAGTCGCCCCCCCCCAACCCCCTCACCCCACCCCTCCCCCACACACTCCAGTCTGCCCCAGCCGGTGCCGTGTCACAATGCCATGTGATGTCTGGCACGCGCTGGACTCGCGCTGCCTTTGCCTATCTAATGGCGCACGCCGCCCGATTCGGTCGCCGCCGGGCCGGTTCAAAGCGGCGGCCGCTTTGACGGGCGGGCCGCTGCATCCGACCCCATCGACGTCATTTGTCGCCGGCCGGCTGTCGTGGCCAGCACGTCACGCGCTCATTGGCCCGTGCCTCCCACCACTGGTGTGGTCAGCCCGACCGGCCGCCTTCGGCACGCAACGGACGCCTGCTGCCCTGCTGTCCGAGACATGGCACCGGGCAGCCGGACTGCGTGGTGGTGTCGCGCCGGCAGCATCGTCATCATCGTTGTATTGACCATCCGCAAGGACAATGCGACAACAGCAGCGATGTACTGAGCATCACGACACCGGCTCACACACTCGCCGCGTCGGCCGGGCGGCAGGCAGGTACACCAACTGTCGAGCACCCGGGTCGGTACGCGACATGAGCCAGCGCAACGAGTCCGTCAGCCCACTCTGGGGGCGAGGGGTCGCTGTGAGGGCGGCTCACACGTCCCTCGGCGATGGCCAGTAGTGTGGCCAGGTCTCCGCCGCACAGCTGGAGCACAACACTCACGAAGCTGCCGGTCGGTGCCCCCGGACGGCACGCGAGCAGCGCCAGAGCGTTAACAAGAACGCGACACAGTTTATTCTAGCTGCGGAATACACCGCTAAAGGCACATAGGGTGGATACACTTATCGTTGATCTTAGGCGCGGGCAGAACAGCCGATATCGCTGAGTGGTGGACTAAGCGGGGCAGACCAAAAGCGGTCTTCAAGGTCGTGGTCTACCAGGCCTCAATACCCTCGATGCACTTTAGATTGCTTGGAACTACTGAGGATAAAGCATTGCTTGAGAGGTTTCAATCTCTTTCTTCTCTTATCGTATATTTGCTTCATAGGCTCAACCCGGACGGGCTCCTGCGGCTCTTGTTAAGCATTAACACTTTTTGACTGACTTTGTGATGTCGGCTGCACTGAAACAACCCAGCGTGAAGCCATACAAGAACCGCCACAGTGCGCCCGGAGATGAGCCTTGTCCCGCGCCTGGTGACGTGGGTGCAGTATGCCGACTGGTGTCAAACCACAGAACCCGCGCCTGGTGACGAGATGAGCCTTGTCCCGCGCCTGGTGACGTGGGTGCAGTGTGCCGACTGGTGTCAAACCACAGAAGGTACGGCGCAGTTGAGCGTCCACCCGAGGCTCACCGTGCAGCTGCGAGTCGAGCTGAACGCCCATATACTGAGTTGCCGCCCGCACCGACAGGCACTGACCACACAGATGTCACTCTGATAGCTGGACCAGAAGCTCACCTTACCTGAGCCTCGCTGTGCAGCTGCGAGTCGAGCTGAACACCCAGCTGCTGAAACGCCGCTCGCACCGACAGGCACTGGCCACAGAGACGCCACTCTGATAGCTGGACCAGAAGCTCAGCACCGAACACGAGACAGTGGCTCGTGGTCAGAACTGGGTTGTCGTGCACAAGCTCTAGCCACCAGGTGTTCGCATGTGCTCTTGCTAGAGCCAGAAAATGACGGAGATGGTGAGCGTTGCCGGTCAGAAGCAGTAGGCTGTCCGCGTAGGATGGCGCCGGAATGTGGTGCCCATGGAGCGCCGCCGCCTCCATGCCACTGTCATCCGGCAGCTGGACCAGCAGCATGAGAAAACGGTCGCCCAGACTAGGGGACAGCAGAACCACTGTTGTACCCCACTGCGCATTGCGGAAGCGGCTGATCGCTCTCCACCGAAGCGGACACGAGCGGAGAGGCGAGCGTACCAGGTCACCAAGGAGGCCCAGCTGTGCACCGACAGGTGGTCGGCTGCGCCCAACTAGATGTCAGCCTGCCACAGCCGGTTGAAACATTTCCTGGCACCTGGGTTCTCGGCAAACAGAGGAGAGCCTCGGCTCAAATGCCACTGTGTCGTCTCCTGCAGGGGTGCCGTTGCATCTGCCGTACCGCGGCACTCCACGGACCCAAACTGTAGCTCGCTTGGACGGAAGGAAGCCCGCAACTCGTCAAGCAGGAACACTTCCATCAGTTTGCACACAACGCCACAAGTGAGATTTGCCGATAATTGTCAATGAATCTGGATCCAAGTCACTATTCTCTATCAGAGAAACAGCCGCACTGAAGGTCAAGCTGGCCGGGATGACCAGTTCAGTGAGCCAGGCAGTAAGTGGACTAGCAAGCGACTAAAAGAGCGCCGTAGAATCCCTTGCCCAAGATGATCGGCAGTGATCCCGTCAGCACCAGGTGTGATTTCGGCTCAAATATCACTGTGCCGTCTCCTGCACGTGTATCGCTTCCTCTGTCTGAACAAAATGGAAGCACGCAAACTCTCACCATGTAGCCATCTGGTTGTGTTCACAACCATCCAGTCTCCCATCGAACGAGCGCCCAGTCGCCCCTCGAACGAGCGCCCATTCGCCCCTCGAACGAGCGCATGTGGCTGGCGGATCCTCACGGCGTACAGCGGGCTCCGCCTGGTACGGAGCCGATGGGCGACACTGCACAACCGACTGAGAGCGCGCGGGTGGTGCACTTGCCAGCCGTGACGCGCCGAAACAATGACGGAACCACTCCCATACATCTCGCGCTAGTTGTCCAAGTCAAATGTAAACGTCACGGGGAGCATGTCAATTGTTGCAGGGCAGGGGCACTTGGGAGCATGCAACATAAAATCGCCGATGGGGTCGGATCGTAAGTGGTATTGATGTTGATATTAATTGATCGCTGACCGTATATTCATGTTGTGTATTCTGAGATTGTCCATGGTCGGACGGAGTCCCATGCGAGACTGGCCAGCGGCCAGCGGGGAGGGGTCCAGTTCCGGAAATTGAAGCGGAGAGTCCAGCCAGTGCTAAGGCTATGCATACTACAAAGCACGTTCATTTTAGGAACTATGACATGCAGTCAATTCCGTCCTATCCTGAAATTGACTATAATGTGGGATGGGATGATTTATGTCTTGCATGGAAAGATCACACATATTAGGGTGCCACCCTTTCCCTTACCAGGGAACATCACCCGTAGTGGTAGTTCGCGGAATACCCTCCTCCCCTCCCCCATCTTCACCTGAGCCTCAATCATTTTTAGTTTCATGATGGTACCGAGAGGACAGCTCCTCCAATGTTTGAGGTCGTCTACTGAATCATTGCTATCCTCCCTCAATACTTATATTTTCGTTCGAAAGCCCCACCCGTGGATGTTGCTGACTTCAGGCCATGGATCTATGGATGTTGCTGACCATAGATCATGGATCTGTGGATGTTCCTGACCATAGATCATGGATCTGTGTAAACGTCTGCAAGCTCTCATACTAATGCCTAGGAACATGGAGGGACAACCTTCGAAAGCATTCCAAAAGGATGCGGAATCTGACCACCGACTTTTCCCATCCGATTGTAGCGTGTTCAATGGCATCAGTCCAGCCGCGCATGAGATTCCAGGAGCGCGTGCCTACACTGCGTGACGCGCAGTGACCAGTGTCGGTTGTAGCCTCAAGGTCGGGCGATAAGCCGGTCCTCGCTCGGCGCGGACCGCGGTCAGCTTCCGATGGCAAGGTAGCCGGCGGCCGAGCGAGATCCGAGGCAGCGGCCGAGCGAGATCCGGGACAGCGGCCGAGCGAGATCCGGGACAGCGGCTGAGTGAGATCCATGCCAGGGGTCGAGCGAGAAACGGGATGTGGGTCGACCGAAATCCGTCTCGTCGACTGACCTTGGTGCACATGCCATTGTTCGACTGACGATGATATGGGCATTGCATGTCCGACGCAGTCGATATGCCCATAAACTCCAATAACCTAACTTATCGGTAATGGGTGACCTTGAACTTTGTGAAGTTTATTAAGGTAAACTATCAGACTTACATCAATAAGTTTAAAATATTTGTATTAAGCAAACGTTTTCATATCACCCTTCTTTATCTCATTGCTCGATCTCCGGTAGTTTTCCAATTGGAGACAACTTACTCGAAATCCGTCCGTTCCGAAAGTCGGAAAATCGTAGTAGCCATGGAGAAGTGACTCGTATATGGGATATTTAAAAGCAAAACGTTTTTTTATATGGCAGACAAATCATGCCCGTTTGTATTTCTGCAATCAAATTTATCAATTTAAATAGGCCAGGTGTCAGAGAGGGTCACGAGGTCATGGGGTCACGAGGTCAAACGTGAGAAATGTTAATTTTTTTTCACGGATGTGTTTTCTTCAATCATTTTTCTTCTCAAAGATGCATACTATGTCACACTTCCTATTCATTATTGATGAGGTATCCATCGCCAAAGATACCCTTGTTGTGTGACCTCAAAATGCTGCCGGAGGCTATAACTCAGAAACAGTTAGTCGGATCGAGCTAAAATTGTTCAGGCGTGTTCAGAGCACAAGACTACCCTGCACACCAATTTTGGTCCAAATATAAATTTAGTGGGTGTAAAATCTGAAAATTGTTGGTCAATCTGTCGTGGAAGGCACCAGAGACAGAGACCGAGAGATAGAGAGATAAAGCATATATAGGGAAGAGAGGGTGGAACAGTCAGACAAAATAACGAAAAGCATTGGGAGCAAGGGGGCTGCCACTCAGTGGTCTGAGCTCCTCAATGGCTTGCGCCACACTAAGCCAACGCTAATGAATCGGCAGGAGAATGCAGGAACCACACCATGCTGGGTGTGCGTGCTGGGTGCCAAACTAAGCATGTTCACCACGAATTTTTATTTCGTCGCGTGCGGAAAATGCCCGCCGCCCACGTTGTTCCCATGAAGTAATCATATCGTTAACCCGATTAGTCCGGTACATGTATCGGAATAAGTTTAAAATACGTATCGAAGAAATAGCCAGATATCCATACATCGAGCGTGTTGTACGAAATACGGTCGGTACAGAGATAAAGTTGTCTGTGAGGGCACCAAGCTTTCCTCAACTCGTCTACGCGTCGCCACAGCTTGCACGACAGCTTTTCCGTTCGGTTCGTGCCACACGCATGTACAGCCATCCAGCGCGCCATCTTTTATTAAATTGTCGTTGGTCGTTCGGCCGCGGGGCACGCAGGTCATGTGGAATGTGACGTCACCACGCCGCCAATGGCCGGACGCCCGTTTCCGGGCAGGTCATGTGGCATGTGACGTCACCACGCCGCCAATGGCCGACGGTCGTTCGGCCGCGGGGCACGCAGGTCATGTGGAATGTGCTGTCACTACGCCACCAATGGCCGACGCCTGTCATGTGGCATGTGATGTCACTACGCCACCAATGGCCGACGACTGTCCATTGGCGCCATGAAGCCTTCTGTGAACAAAGATGTAAGTGCTTCAGAGGAAATATTATGATCAAAGCTGGTAAAAATAAAACTTCGAAACTTCTAAGCTAAGTTAACTCAGAAGCTAAAAACCAACAACTACTTCTGAGTGAAGAAGACTTGATATGTTGAAGCATTCAAAAGTGCGAAGATCAGATCGACTTGGGACATGTTGCTCATATAAATATGTGTTGGGCACATTTCAAGCCACGTTTTGCAGCTAACTCTACTCGATCATGCAAATGTTTCGTTCAGGGGACGCCCCATGAGTTCCGCTGGCCCTGCGCGAGAATAGACTCGCTCTGGCTTGGCATTCGCTCCTAATAAGCTCTTTGCATGCGTACCAGTGATGTACTGGTGGGGCCTTCCGCTCGCTCGTAAAAGTACGCCTCTTTCCCCGTCTATTGCCATGAGCCTTGCCACCGGGGGGACGACGGAATGCTTCCAACCCAAACTTCGTGAAATTTAGCATAACGCCTATGGCGTTGCATGAAAAACTCGGTGGAAACCCCTTCCCCCATCCGAAATACGTAGCGACGCCCGTGTCCACAGTCGTATATACACCGCACGCGCCGAAGGTGATGCACTGTGTTGTGGCCACGCTGACGAGATCTGCACCGGACTGTGTTTGACAGCGCTCCCCCGACGGTGACAGGTGTGCAGCCCGCGTCCGTGACCTGGTCACATAACCAGTCCGGCCGCCCGGCGACCGGCGACCTGGTGCGTGGGCGCCGGCACGCGTCAGGTCGCATGCAATCCGCGAGTTTGGTTATATAATCAGCATTGACATTGACATTGACATTGACATTGACATTGACAATGACATTGACATTGACAGCATTGACATATAATACATAATCAGCATTTCCTCAACCCACAGTAGTTCACCAGAGCAGTCATATAATAGCTACGTACAATGACAATAATGCAACAACAACAACAAACCTTCAGCATATTTGACACCCGGTTGTGGACGGATATTTTCGTAGTTCAGTTGCAGCGCACAAGTGCCACTTGTGTGCGTGAATGTGACTGCCGAGAGACAGTGGGTGACTACCGTGCCAAGAGACAATGGGCGACTATCGTGACGAGAGACAGCGGGTGACTACCGTGCCGAGAGACAGCGAGTGACTACCGTGTCGAGAGACAGCGAGTGACTACCGTGCCGAGAGACGGCGCTACCAGCGCAAGACAGTGGTGACCGCGGCTCCCGCGGTCCGAGCCGGACTCCAGGTGAGCTCTGGGACAGGCACGCCGCCATTATGTCCCTCCAGCTGCAGGCTCAATCCATCTGCTGCGCGCTTATCCGCGCTGCCAGCCGCGCTCCAGCCGCGCTCCAGCCGCGCTCCAGGCTTCCAGAGGAGCGGCTCTCGACAGCCGATTGTCGTGACGGTGTTGGACGGCGGGTGTCGAGCGTGGATCATATCAGTGTCACGCCTGTCGCCGTCAACTGTGCTGCTGGCGCGCGATGAAGACGTCCCCGCAACAGCGGCTGCCCGGCTGCATCGCGTAGGAAAAGCTTATCCTGAGTTGTGTTCCAACACCGGCACACCACGAGCTCTGGCGGGTGGGGTGAGGGTCACACCACGAGCTCTGGCGGGTGGGGTGAGGGTCACACCACGAGCTCTGGCGGGTGGGGTGAGGGTCACACCACGAGCTCTGGCGGGTGGGGTGAGGGTCACACCACGAGCTCTGGCGGGTGGGGTGAGGGTCACACCACGAGCTCTGGCGGGTGGGGTGAGGGTCACACCACGAGCTCTGGCGGGTGGGGTGAGGGTCACACCACGAGCTCTGGCGGGTCGGGTGAGGGTCACACCACGAGCTCTGGCGGGTCGGGTGAGGGTCACACCACGAGCTCTGGCGGGTGGGGTGAGGGTCACACCACGAGCTCTGGCGGGTGGGGTGAGGGTCACACCACGAGCTCTGGCGGGTGGGGTGAGGGTCACACCACGAGCTCTGGCGGGTGGGGTGAGGGTCACACCACGAGCTCTGGCGGGTGGGGTGAGGGTCACACCACGAGCTCTGGCGGGTGGGGTGAGGGTCACACCACGAGCTCTGGCGGGTGGGGTGAGGGTCACACCACGAGCTCTGGCGGGTCGGGTGAGGGTCACACCACGAGCTCTGGCGGGTCGGGTGAGGGTCACACCACGAGCTCTGGCGGGTGGGGTGAGGGTCACACCACGAGCTCTGGCGGGTGGGGTGAGGGTCACACCACGAGCTCTGGCGGGTGGGGTGAGGGTCACACCACGAGCTCTGGCGGGTCGGGTGAGGGTCACACCACGAGCTCTGGCGGGTCGGGTGAGGGTCACACCACGAGCTCTGGCGGGTCGGGTGAGGGTCACACCACGAGCTCTGGCGGGTGGGGTGAGGGTCACACCACGAGCTCTGGCGGGTGGGGTGAGGGTCACACCACGAGCTCTGGCGGGTGGGGTGAGGGTCACACCACGAGCTCTGGCGGGTGGAGTGAGGGTCACACCACGAGCTCTGGCGGGTGGGGTGAGGGTCACACCACGAGCTCTGGCGGGTGGGGTGAGGGTCACACCACGAGCTCTGGCGGGTGGGGTGAGGGTCACACCACGAGCTCTGGCGGGTGGGGTGAGGGTCACACCACGAGCTCTGGCGGGTCGGGTGAGGGTCACACCACGAGCTCTGGCGGGTCGGGTGAGGGTCACACCACGAGCTCTGGCGGGTCGGGTGAGGGTCACACCACGAGCTCTGGCGGGTGGGGTGAGGGTCACACCACGAGCTCTGGCGGGTCGGGTGAGGGTCAATTTCACCACCCTGATATTGAGACTAATAGAGCTACCAAAGCGCAATGGATAGGGCAGGTGGGGCCTTAGGGGAACTCTCACGTGGGTAAATTTAATGTTTCTAGGTCATGGCCTGCAACGTCAAATGAGCTAAAACACATCAAATTCGCGTTTTTCGTGTGAGGCTGGCTCATTCTCTGCTTCTTACGCGCAATGTATTGGACATAGCGCTAGTTTGTAGGTACACTTTTGGTACAGACGGAAATTATGCACATTTGAACGTACGTATTTTGACAATTAACAAACACTTAAAGTTTATATGATCTCCTAAGTTCAACTTAGGTTACCGTACAATATTGTATGAACCCTATGGTTCATTTGAACTTGAACCCAATGAACTCTATGGTTTTATTGTATGAACCATATGATACATTTGTGGCATGGACTCTAATATAATCCTCGCAAACTTCTTATGATTCAACCTCTATGATCGAGGTCAATCGAGGTTATTCGAGGTCATCTTGGATCAGTGATTGTAGATGACTTTGCAGAGGTTAGAACTGTGCTAACATGTACTCCGTGATCTAAAAACATCATTTTGCACCACTAAGCTCTGAAGAAATACATTCAGTAATACAAATTTCATTATCATATCAATTCAACCCATATGGGTCGGATACCCCTGCAAACCTTTTGGGCCATATCTCCTTGACTTACCAGCCATTGATCTGAAATGTTGCACACTGGTTGAGGAGGACATTGCAGTCTGCCAAAAGCATTTGTTTTTTTTCTGGATTGGGACAATTAGGTGGGACATTTTTTCCAGACAAATATGAATTTGATGTTGTACGAATATAATAATTGTCACAATATGGCGGCTTTCCAGCATGGCCGATACACACAGGCAATTAATGCCGAACTCGCAAAGGAAAGTAGACCTTATCCCCGACTCTGAAATATCATGCAATGACCAAAACAGCTGCTTTCGCTCAACAGTTGAGAGGCATTTGAGTGTGCGCACCTTCGCGGCGCCGACAGTCGGCAGTGACAGATGACCGGAGTGACAGATGATGCATTGACAGGTGGCAGATGTCGACAGTGTCGGTGCCGAGGGTTGGCTGACGGCCGGCTTGCGCAACGCTGAGTACTCGGGAAAGCTGCTGGGTTCTCGTGCTGCCTGCATGTACGCCTGCCAACAACGATGAGGTTCAGATGGCGTTGCTGACAGGTACACAACAGACTATTCTACTTCTGTGTACACATTATGCGCTTTTTAATTGACATTCCTTACAATGATTCGGAAGTTTGAAGTTACGCGTGTTATATTTGGGTAAAACCCTTGGTCACATACATTCAAACGAGTGACATTGTACAACGCATTGAACAATCACCAGATGTACAATGTCACTAGTTTGAATGCATGTGATCAAGGGTTGTACCCGAAATCTAATACGCGTAATTTCAAACTTCCTAATCGTTGTAAGGAGTGTCACTTAAAAAATGCATATTGTGTATGAGCATGCCTTGCATTCAACAAGCACTGAACGACCTGAACGGTGTACGTTTGCTTCGTTTTGAAATGCAGTCTCTGGTCCGGGACCGGCCGCATACAGCGCAGTTAGGACATCCACGAATAGGCTGGGGATGTTTATGTTCAGCCAATGTGCTCACTGGTGCCTGTTAATTTCATAAACAATCTGCGGATTCATTTGACTGATTTCCATTTTGCTGCAGGAAAAAAACTAATTAAAAACGACTCCTCCAGCCGTCGGCTGGTTCGTTGTGATGCTTCGCTGACTGTTGGTCATTATTCTCGATGCCAAGCTGTTGTGCACACATACATGCCGTCAGCTTTCACCCATGAGTACACACGGATTATTTATTTAACATGTAGTCTGCACAGATTGCTCGGCCCAGTGATGCAGGATCTAAGAAAGTGATGTCGGCACGCTGCCGTTGATTCTGGCAGACAGTGGTTCGCCAGGAGTGCTATAAATAAGGATCGGTCTGCGAGCCCCGCTGCCCTCGGACAGCGGCCGGTGGGCTGTAGCAACTCGACGGCCGCGTCTCGCGCGGCTCGCGTGTCAGCTTCTGACGATCAGCGCACAGAATAGTCTGCCGATTAATCTGGCGCTTACCGGCTGGCCCAATAACTTTTTTTTAAGGTGCGGACGTGAATTATTGATGCGCTTGCACAAGTAGACTAATTGGATGACAGCTGTGTTCGTCCATCTCGAAAAAAGCGCAATAAGAGCTGAACAAGTGAGGAACATTGTCGTCTTTGTCGCGGTCCGATTTTTTTCGCTCTGTTAAAAATAGGGAGGATTATGGTGCACCATTTCCCCAAACGGCAGGACGAATCTTGTTCAATATATGGTCACTGGGCAACGCCGTGCCCGAACCTGATGAGATAAGAGTACAATTGGAAGTATATTGGATTACAATATTGTGATAGTACCATTTATAGTACCACACATTTGTATTGCGTTGTACGGTCAGCTTGCGGAACTTTGTTTCGTTCGCTGGAATGCGTTTACTTTTATTATTACTTAATTGCAATGGTTTACATCTGCTCAACTGGGTGTTTTGAAGCACTTGCATGCACATTTTATGCCGATGAGGCATGTTGACAATTTCATGGATGTTCCAGAAGTAAGTCGAAGCTAAGCTCGTTTTGAATAGATGCGGCGATGTGATATGCTTCTTTTTGTGTTCCGTCGAACGAGCGTGGAGCCCATGAACATACACGTTCGAAGTTCCGAAAATGTCGACCTATGAGCAGCGTGAAATTTTGGCACGATACATCCAAGTAATCAGTGAACACACTAGCAAGTAATCAGTGAACACACTAGCTTCCATAACTGAAGGCAAATCTCGAACGAAGGCACAGAAACACGAAAATAAAACACGATATATGGCTCTTGCGAATGCCTGTTGAAGCCGGAAGCGTTTGGGAAGGTATGACGTATTGAAAGACCTATATCTGCACGTTTGACAAGAGGTAGTGAGCATGCAATATCCTCGCTTCACTTGGTTTTGACTAAAGTTGCACCACTTCAATTGTCAATGCGTTTGCATACTTCTCTTTTTGTAGGGGGGGGGGGGGGATCAGGATAGTTGATATTTATTTCGGGTGCAGTATGTTCGATGACATATCGTGCTAAGCATCCCAGTGATAGTTCAGTCAAGTACACAATAAGTGCAGAATAAATAGCCTTCAAATGCAGCTGAGTCTCATATTTCTTTTTCGCGACGGTGTTAAAACCGGAACACGGAATATACTGCACGTCAGGTCTTCAGCTTGACATACAACAAATGCCTCTATACCAACGAATAAAAACATTGAACAGGGAGGATGTCCTGACCCCATTACTGGTGAAGGATTTATGTTGGTGATTGCCGATGAAACATACCTTAAATGAGAAATACGGCTTATTTCCGGGCCCGAGCCGGATCGGCCAGCTCGCCCGCCGTTTCTCCAAATGGCGCGCCCTGAATATAGCCTACCCCTTCGTCGAAAAAAAGTTCTTAATTGGACAGGACATTCTCACCTGGGTGAATTTGAAAATTCCACTGAGCAAAACCACATGTATATAATTGGGGCAGCAAGGTGCAATCCTTGCTCAATCTTGTGTTTGGGGTGAGATAGGTGAAACGTGCTCTACACGACCGAATGGGCCATGGGTCCAAAAAGCAAACAACCGCCGATTTGGACGAGACGTCCAATGCTCTTGAGCCGCTGCGATTTTCCGTGCTTCCTCCAGATTGAGAGACCTGGTAGAAATGAGAACAATTCCTCCAGATTGATACCTGGCGGAATTGAGAACAATTCCTCCAGATTGAGGAACTGTGGTCGATGTTGCAGAAGGAAGGAGTTCCGGGAATACCACGTAGTTTTAAGGTTAATTCGTTAGTTATTAGAGCTTTAGTGTGCATCGACTTCATGGGTCATATGGCGTCCTCCATGCATAGTTATCGAAGTACTAGATTATGACTACAAGGAATCGGTGCTGCGTGTGCATGTCATGCATTATCTTCTATGTGATATATTGCAGGCATGGCTCATTTTGTTCTGGTATTGTCCTACAACGCTCGTTTTTCTATGTTAATCGTTTTTATAATTCGTCCAACTTATTTGTGAAGAATTCGACATAAGCCGAATAGTCGTCCCTTGATAACGAACATGAGAAGATTACTTTATCCAATGCGAAGGCGGAAAAGTCGATACACAGGAAAAGGTCCGTGCTGTTTTATTGATCAGCAAAACGACCCCGCCGCTAAGCAATCATGACGAACAGCAAAATCATTTTAGTGGCATCGAGTTCCCGCAGAGTTGTACGGTCAACATGTCGGCTTAAAACTAAGTTAGAGTGATAGCCAATGTACCTTCGTCGGAGACACACATTAGATATTCTTCCACCTGTGTTGTTTGAAAATACCGGCAACATGGACTCAATGACGCTTATAGCTACAGCCTGTACCGCCAAAAATGGCTGATTAGCGATCGGCACCGGATCGGCAGCTTGTTGTGCCAGCATGGGTTTCACGACGGCCGAGTTGATTCCGTGGGTCTCCTGGTTCGCAATTAGGTGCGGTGGAGCCCGGCCCAAGTAGGCAGCCGCTCCCCCCACCCCCACCCCCGTGAATCCGTCACGGCACGAGCTTGCACCGTGCGTGACGCCTCGAATCGGCTGCCCCGAGGGAGATAACGCCGCCCCCGGGTGATCACTCGCGGCTCAGCCGGAGAGCCGGGATTTGGCCGCGGGCGGCGGCGGCTCTCAGTCGCACGCCGAGAGGGTCAGCTGAGCTGCCGGCCGCGGCGGCGCGAGTCAGAGTGATGGTCGGCCCGCGCCGGGCACCGTGACGCGATATGGGGGTGTCCACGACACCTGCGGCCTCCGTCTTCGCACGACGGCGCTCCGGCCGGGTCCGCTGGGCCGGCCGACAGCGGCCGATAATGATGGGTGGATGAAAACGCAAGCTGCACGCTGGCTGGCGCATGCCATTAATGCAAATCCACTTGCACGTCGGCATATCTCCTGGCCAGGGGAATAAATAATCCTAGAAGCTGCCTGTAGGCCAGGTGCCCCCGACTGTGCCAGAATGTGGCAGCTGGCAGCATTACTTATCCAGGAAAATAGAGGCACATTGTAACGTGAAAGCCGACCGGTAGGTGACATCAAAACGTGAAAGATAGGTGAGATCCGAATGTGAAAGCTAGGTGACATCCAAATGTGAGACACATTAGGCTAGACTATCTGCAATTTTCAATGTATCTGCGAGGCGTTAGCCATACCAAGCTGAGCGGGCTTGCTATTTTTTATATTGTGATATGGTAGCCAACATGTCAATGGATAAGTAGTCATCACACTCGGTTAAGCATGCGCCAAATTAAACGGGTATTTCCGGGCATTCAAAACCCTTTTAACTCCAAGCAAGCTAGGGTGACTTGATGGACCTTCATGTTCGGATGTTGCACACCTCCACGTTCGGAAATCATCGGTCTTTCACATTTGGCCATTTGACAGTTCAGTTTTGGCTTTGTTTATAAAAAAAAATATATATTTGTGATTGTAGCACGTACTCATCTACTGCCACCAGCATTGTGATGCACCGTGCGGTAGTTGTGCACTATCCTGTACAGCAGAGCCTATGGTTGTGGTGGTGTTGCAGCACAAGTTGAGCTTATTTTAGGGTATTTTCCCATTGAGTGACAAGAGACAGATCATAGCATGA
This sequence comes from Ashinkailepas kermadecensis, assembly GCA_034440615.1. Classification (NCBI taxonomy): domain Eukaryota; kingdom Metazoa; phylum Arthropoda; class Thecostraca; family Neolepadidae; genus Ashinkailepas; species Ashinkailepas kermadecensis. The sequence continues at coordinate 100,981 of JAOTOM010004965.1, forward strand.
ACATGGAGCCACAGTCCTGTTTTCCTCTTCTTACCAATTCCCTATGTCAAGAATTGTGACTTCGCCAAGACAAGCCAAGGCCCCACAGGCCTACCCACTGGGCATTGCCGCAACGGCATCACAACTTCATCGCATGTTATACTCTGCGACAGGGACTGATACTTCGAACTGTTGGCCGGAAGCTGTGGTGCACTGGTCACCACTATAGCCTTCCTTTGCCAATTTCTGCTGGATCCCGCGCTTCGCGCGCCGAAAGTTTATCTATTTCATTACATTTTTGGTGCCCCTCTTAGGAAAATCCTGGCTGCGCCACTGGCCTCGCCCCATTCCTATGTGCCATCCCAGTCTTCAGTCTTCTCGGAAAATGCAGCGAGTGGCTATGACTGCGGAAAGAGCGGCGTCGTTCCACAAACCTTCCAGAGCAAGCCGTCATACTCGAACTTCAGGGAATCGCTAACACGAGCTCGATGACGCGTGTTAGCGACATGGTGTATGTTAACGACACACAACGTTAACGTTAACATTAACACACAACGTTAACGTTAACGTTAGCGACATGGTGTGTGTTAACGACACCATAGGCGTAGGAACGTCTGAAAAAGTAGGAGGGCCAGGGTCAACAGCAGGGGCGCCCCAGGGATTTCACAAAGTACCATGGCTGAGCACTTTTGGATAGAGAACCCGATAATTTTAATAGTGAACACACAACATTCATCGCCAAGAGGGATGGGGCAGGCCCCCTGGACGCGCCTATGGCTAACAGCAACATGTGGTACCGAAAAAGAACTATCATCGCAGTATAAGTACTTTCAAATTCACACTTCACTCTGAACTTCGAACTCTATTCACGACTGATGGATTCTTTTGTAATAATAGGTTTATCTTTCTGGTGCAAGTGAAACCATTAGTACCTATTGCAGTTCAAACAAAATTTCTTCAACTTCCGCTATGTGTGTGTGGGGTGGGGGGGGGGGTGCAAGCTTATTACAGCCTCAATAATGAGTATGTGGTGTGCTCTAGTTTCCATGATATAGTACTACACGTCTCTAGGATGTTCTCCGTTGTAAATGTCACCGATGTTGGTGAGGAGAAAGAATAAGCAAGAACGTAGCTTACTTGCTGTCCTATGGCAAAATAAATCTCATGATTGATGTTGGAAAGGATGAGAAACAGAAAAGACGGGTTATCGCTGGTTTAAAATTATTTGATCCGGTGTGTGGCAGACCAAGATTGGCAGGCTAACAGAATTGTATGGTGTTCGTGTGTTTTGTTTTAACAAATATGTATGGTTTTTAAGGCCCTGCCGCTTTTTGCCACGGTCGGTACGCCTTGGACGGTCAGGTGCATTTTCGTCCCCCAGTTGTGCTCTTAGGATCCCGCGGTGTTTATTTGGGGTTCCTCGCTCACATTTGTGGGACCCCAGCACGATTTTGGGTGCTCCGGTATAATTTATCGGGGCCCCCGAGTGACTGTTCGGGCCCAGGCGCGTGGTTCCGGGGGGATCCGACGCCAGTATTCTGGGCTCGACACAATTTTTGTTGACTTCTGAATTATGTAAAGTTCGAGCCACGGCCTGATTTTTCGGGCCCCCGGCGACATTTCTTTTTGTGTCCCGCGGCGATTTTTCGAGCTTCGGTACGTTTTTCGGTGCCGTATGCGATTTGTTAAGGCATCTGGTGGTATGTTTGAGCTAAGGAGCGATTTTCCTGGCTCGGACATTTATTTTTTCGGAATCTCTATTTTGAAGGGCTCCGGCTTGATCCTTGTCGGGTTTCGATGCGATTTTGGGGCCACCTGTGCTTAGCTGGGACCACCGACGCCAATGCTTGGAGAGCCCCGAGGGGAATTTTTGATGACCCGACCGGGATTTATGGGACTACTGACAGGAATTTTAGGTCTAAAGCGCGATATTTGGAGGGCTTGCCGCTAGTTCGAGGAGCGTGTTGTACTTATTTGGGCCCTAGTGAGAAATTGGTGTTCCCCGGCGCAAATTTTCGGGTAAGGTGCAAGCTTCTTGGTGCCGCGTTGCATTTATTTATAACCCCTAATTCTGGGGGCCCCGACGCAAATTTATGGGGCCCAAGAACCATTTCTGGTGACCCCTACGCGATTCTTTGGTTCTTGGAAGTCCACCTCTTCAGGATGTGGGGGCATTTGCCATTGGTATACCACTGCGGCTGCTCAACGAGTTTTTGTTTTCAGCCGATGGCACCCTTAAGAGTAGAAAGGCCCTTTGGAGAACTTTCTTTCGGGGCCTGTTCTGAATTTTCCGGTGCTCGGGTCGACTCGACGGAGTCCGTTTGTGATTTTTTGGCGGTCGACTTGTTTTTTTTGTAAGCCTCTTGCGCGATATTTTTGGGCCCCGGTACGATTCTTCGGTCTCCCGGTGCATTTTTTTCGGTGCTCCAAGGCGCTTCTTTTCCGGGCCAGACGCGTTTTTGGGGTCTGACGCAATTTGTGTGGCCGTAGAGTAACATTTCGTGTAGGAATTGATTTTTTGGAAGCCAGCTGCGACTTGTGGGGCTCCGGCGGGACTTTTTGGGCCCTGATATGATTTCCAAGGGCAGCGGCGCGACGTTTTTGGGTCTAAGTGCGATTTTTGGACCATGTCTTCATTTGTTGGGATGCCTATCGCGAGTTTGAGTGGCCTCAACACGTCTTTGGAGGCCCAACACGTTCTAGTTTCTTTTGGATCGACCGTTAGGAGCCCAGAGTGATTTTCCATGTCCAGACTGTTTTTTCGTTGCCCCGGCTTCATTTATTGGGTGTTCCCGATGATACTTTTTTGGGCCCCGGTGCGACCTGTCAAGCCCCTAGCGTGATTTTCAGGGGCCCTGGTGCGACGTTTTGGTACCTTCAGGCTCAACGTGATTTTCAGTGGCCCCGGCCCAACGTTTTGAGTCCCCGTTGTGACCTTCAAGAACCACGGCACGACTTTTCGGCTCCCAGCGCGGTTTTCAGGGGCCCGGTCAAAATTGTTGTGTCCCAGCGCGATTAGCAGGGGCCCCGGCCCGACCATTTGGGACCCAGCGTGATTTTGAGGGGCCGGCCAATCTTTTTCGGGCCTAGCGTCATTTTCGGGGGGTCCCGAGAAACGTTTTGCCCCCAGCGTGATTTACAGGGGCGCGGTCCGACCTTTTAAGGCCGTAGCGTGATTTCATGGGTCCCTGGCGCGACTTATCGGGGTCCCGGCAAGACTTTTAGGAGGCCCAACGGTATTTTCAGGGACCAGATCTCACATTTTGGAGCCATCAGTGCCACTTTTAGGATCCCGGGACGATTTTTGAGCCATTCAATGTGATTTTCAGGGGCCTTGGTGGGATTTTGGGAGGCCCCAGCCTCATTTTCAGGGATCCTTTCGCGACTTTTCGACGGCTCCAAATGATTTTTTACGGGCCCCGGTGTGATTGTTGGGGACACCAGCATGATTTTTAGGGAGCCTGGCGCTATTTTTCCGAACCCAGGCGTGATTATTTGAGGCCCACAACCTCTCATATGCAGACTTGTGCTCGATTCAAATTTTCTGAGTCGACTCACATGTGATTCATAGATCTTGAGATCTGATGATTCAGAACAGGTAAAAATAATTTGATTCGACTTAATTCAGACTCAGAGCTCACAAAGCATGATTCGTTTGCTTGTTTGTTATTTGGGCTTTAGGGCGCTTCGACCAATTTTGATCATTCGCGCCCACAAAGCATGATTCGACTCATGACTCAAACAGACTGACATAAATTTGAATCGATTCAGAGCCGACTCAGTGGTATCAGACTCATGAGCCATATGATTCAGTGTGCACTGCCTATATATATATATATATATATATATATATATATATATATATATATATATATATATGTATATATATATATATATATATATATATAATATATATATATATATATATATATATATATATATATTAAGTTTTTTTTTATATATATATATATATATATATATTTGGCCGGAGACTTAAGCGAGCAAAAAGCAAACTATGCCAAAAAACCGTGACCCGACACGAGGTCGCCCACGCTCCCTTGTATCGCCCTTTGATCAACTGGATTGCGTCACGGTGATACAGAGCCCCTCAGCACATTACTGGTTGCTAAAGGGAACACAAAGTTGAAAGTTGACCTTGTAGTGTTGCTGACCCAGGTCGACCTAGCTTGGTCCGACACGTGGCACCCCCCTTTAGGTGCTGCTGCCAGATGAATAAGTTGTACATTAGCGGCATACATTTTACACCATATGTATGGTTATGTGAACTCCTTTCCACGACAAAAATGTGCATGAAATATCGCAAAGCAGTCACGATGGGGAAAAACAACGTTTACCGTGCAATCGCTGGAAACTCGCCCTCAGGCTTTGTACCTGTCGGTACATGTATTACCCTTGAATGCTGCGGGCCGGGTAAACATTCGGAGGTCCAAAAGCCTTAAGTTGGTGCCGTTGAGGAACGAACAGTGCACTGACCATTAAGTGGCCAAACGAACTAGGTGCGAAGATGGATTTGACAGGGCATTAATTCCGGGTTCGTCCGTTACTTAATGTAAAAGGTAGGCGGCAAGAGAGGACAGGACGAACCCGACTACCGTCTGTGATGGAAAACGTGAGACGACTTACGCATTTTAGCGAGGAGACGGTTTGTAAGCCGCTCTTCCACGGGCGAGAAATTCAATGGGCCAAAACGTGAGCTACGAATAGCCTCCGCCCTCTTCTCTTCGGAGGAGACGGAGGATGGTTGATAGAAGACGGGAAATGACGAAACACTGTTGGTTGAACCCCTGGGAAAGCGTGCCGGAAAGACTGGACATTTCATAGGGCAGCTGGATAACTTGAGTAATTCTAGGCCGCAAATCCCTCCGGCCTGGTGATCACAGAGCGCGGAAGGGCCTCCCGAGTAGGTGGTAAGACCCGGTGGGGTCGATGGGTAAGCTTGCAGGCAGCGGCACCCAATTATGGTTCGGGATGAATCTGTGCGCACAGTTTAGGTAACAGCCAAAAACGGCCAGGTTGGTATTCTTTCCCTGTCTCAGCTATTTCAGTAGGTCTGGGCCTCTCGATTTTGGCACAGGCAGGGAAGATGAAGTTTGGCGTTCCGTAAGCCCCCAAGGATAGGACAGGCAGGGAATTTGTTGGTCTCCCTATATGACCCCGGGCATGATAGGTTAGAAAGACGATAGGGAAGCCATCCCGACCGATTTGTGGCCCAGGACCACCTGTGGGGGCGCCCGCCGATCGCAAGTTCGATCATGCAAGTCCTAGCAAGGCTTTGACTCATTTAAAGTGTAGGTATGTCGGCCATTATTACCCAAGCCCAGACATAAGACCCATCAGAAACTAACGGATGTCGCAGCCCAGTGTCATCGAGCCTTGAAGACAGTAACGGAAATATTAGTATATCATACACAACCAACAGTGTCGCGTCAGCCGGTCACAGTTGTGGACCTAAGCACGGGTAATTAACATTTAACTTTGGGCCAGAAAACCCTAAGCAACGGTCCAAGAGAGTAAGACTCGCGGAATGCGCACGTACCACTGGAAGGGAAAATATCGGGCCAACACTTTTAGTAGAGAGCGAATGTTCGGAATGGAAGATGGAAATGAATGGATTACGTGGGAGCATGCATGAAGTAGCTATGTGTAGTTAAGGACCAGTGGGAGCTGTTGGAACTCTGCGTACGCATCTAGCTGTCAGAAACCATCGTTGCCCAAATTTTCCCCAGGATAATTACCTAGGCCCTCAATGTGCCAGCCCGGTGACCCGTGGGGGCATGCTGGTGGATGACATGGAAGGAAACAAGAGGGACCCTAGCACTTAAGAGGGCCCTGAAGCTGGACGAGGGCCGGTGACGGACGCATTTCCAATTCCAATGTCCGCCCATTACCCTTATGACCCCCCCCCACCTAAGTCTCTCCAACCACGCGGTTCCTCTATTCTTCCCTGGCGCCACGACCAAGCTAGGTTCATTCAGGAATGGAAGTGGTGTAATGAGAAACTTAGCCTCGCTATATAAATTTGCATCAGGATGGACGAGTTACGGGGCACTGAGAAGATGACTATACGACGACAAATAATGATTATCATATGATGACAGCTCATACTACAGCGTGGACTCGCGAGTCACCGCTCGCTGTGGGCCGCACCGGCTGGGAGCCGGCCCACCGGAAACGAGATTGGCACGTGTTGGGGAGAACCCGCCCAGCGCCCGTGAGCGTAGCAAACATGGCCGCCGGCCGGCGGCCGTGCGGAAACAACTGTCTCAAGGACGCGCCGCAGTACGCTTTAACGTCACCACCACCGCAATGGAGCAAGACGAGACAAACACAAACGCCTCCAAGACGATACTGACCCCAACAAACCTAGACGACTGCGACAAGACCAACCACTCCAGACCACTGCGACCAGCGACAGAAGACGAGACCAGCGACCACGAAACACTCCTATTACCCCCCCCCCCTTTTCCCCTACCAAGACATGACCGGACAACCCCTATGACCCCTCGCACTTCCCCCTCCCAGATTTAACTAGACACCCCCTGCTAACCAACCAACCCCCCTATCACTTCCCACTCCCCCTCCCCTTCCCCACAAAAGGCAACATGGTTCCAAAACGTACAAAAAGACCGGGAGCTAAATAAACACATCGGGATCTTAGAAAACGCCCTGACACGTAACAAAAATAATCGGTGCACAAAAAAGCAACAAAACCCTAAAACGAGCAGGGTTTCGATGGGCCTAATACATTTGTATTAGGCCCATAACTTCAATTTAAAATGTATTACCCACCACTTTAAAATATACAATTTCGCAATTTCAGGCATTCCAGTTCATAGCACCCGGTCGCCACGACGGCAACGTCAGTGTACGTGCACACCCATCTTTCGCATTCGGTGCATTCGCCACACTTCGTGCGATGCTACGGTTTCTGCTAGGCCTTCTGCGTTTTGCTAATTGCTACCACATGATAGACTTGCGCCATATTTGACGTGATGGAAAGCTTCGTATGGGCGTTCGCTGCGAAAAGTTGCTTGATTAAAATTCGATCATTAGTTTCCTACTTCCCACATTTTCTGGTAGTTATGAAATGCGGATTCCGCTGAGCTTTGATGCACTTCATATATTTGCTGCTATCCTCCCAGATTGGCTACCGAACCGAGGCCCTGCCTCAGTGTTCTTTTTTGGACCCGTTGCGTCTTTATTGGTCTATGATTGTGTATTATGGCTCCAATCCATTTTGTTAGGGGCCTAAAACATTTTCGAACCCCCTGCTCGTTCTAGGGTTTGTTGCATTTTTGTGCACCGATGATTTTTTTTTGACGTGCCAGGGCGTTTTCGAAGATCCCGATGTGTTTATTTAGCGGCCGGTCTTTTTGTTTGTTTTGGAACCATGTTACCTTTTGCGGCTAGAGCCAATTTTGAGGCTCTTGTGCGTTATCATGACCCCTGTGTGCATTGAGAGTTTCCGGTGTATTTTTTAGACCTCCCGGCATGCTTATTTATGGCTGCAACGCACGTGTTAAGGCCCTGTCGCTTTTTGTGTGACTCTGTGCGCTTTGGAGGGCCAGTTGTATTTTCGGTCCCCGTTGTGCTCTTAGGGTCCCGATGTGCTTATTTTGGGCTTCTGACGCACACTTGTGGGGCCCCAGTACAATTCTGGGGCTTCGGTGCGATGTTTCTAGCTCCCAGAGCGACTTATCTAGGAGTGTCTTGTCTCGTCTAGGACCAGAGCGACTCCGAAACCACGCGCCCAGGCGCGTGGTTCCGGAGACCCAACCACAGTTTTCTGGGCTCAATACGATTTTTTTGAATCTTTTCTGATTTTTTTAAAGTCCGAATCCCGGCCTGATTTCTCGAACCCCTGGCGCCATGTTTTTGTATCCCACCTCGATTGTTCAAGATCCGGTATGTTTTTCGGTGCCGTACGCAATTTGTGAAGGCATCTGATAATATGTTCGGTGCTCCAGAGCCACGTTTTTACCTTGGCATTTAGTTGTTGAAATCCATCCTTATTTTGGAGGGCTCCAGCTGGATTTTTTTTCGGATACCGATCCGGTGTTTGTGGTCACACTGTGCTTACGTGTGGCCATAGACGCCAATTTTTGGGAGCTCGAAGGGACTACCTATGGGAATTGTGGGTCCCGAGCGCGATATTTGGGGGGCCCGGTTCGAGTTTGTGGGACGCGTTACATTTAGCTGTGGCTCCAACGCGATTCTGGCGGTTCCTGTCGCACATTTTCGGGCCTCGGAGCGAGTTTTCCGGGGCTCGCCGTATTTATTTGGAGACCCATTCGCGAATTCTGGTGGACCGACGCGAATTTTGGTGGCCCAAGCGCGATTTTTGAGGCCCCGGCACGATTCTTGGGAGCTTATCCCTCTCAGGATGGAGGGGGCATTTGCCCCTTTGATATAGCACTGAGGCCACTGAAGGAGTTTTTTTTTGTCCCAGAGTGACATTCCGGTTAAAGGAAACTAACCACCTTTATAATGGGATTTTAACTGAGATAGCAGTTTTGAAGACCACGTCGAGAAATCACTTACCTCATACTCCGTTCGGTCCAAAACATCTTCCAGCTGAAGTTATAAGGCCTTTTATCATCGGTTTTGGGACATGGACAGACTCGGTGGGCGTTGTGAAAATTCCTTTGGCGTTCTGAAATTTGTTACTTTATATTATATTTATATTATATAATTATTATATAATTATATATATATATATATATATATATATATATATATATATATATATATATATATATATATATATATATAATTATATATATATATTATATATTATATATATATATATATATATATATATATATATATATATATATATATATATATATATATATATATATATATATATATATATATATATATATATATATATATATATATATATATATATACTATATATAATTATATATATTATTATATATTTATATTATTTATATAATTTATATTCCTCTCTTGGCGAACCTTTAGAGGCCTATGATAAAAAAGGAAAAAAACGTCCAAAATCCCGTTTTTTGAAGTATGGGCATAATATTTCGCAAAACCAATGTCATATTCATCATTTTCAGGTGCCAATACCCCTAATTAGTATGATTGCAGAATTTCGGCAAGGTGGTTAGCTTCCTTTAATGGTTGAATTTTGGGGCAGCTGCAACTTTTGGGGCCCCGGCGCGACCTTCTGGGCCTCCAGTGTGATTTTCAAGGGCTGCGACGCGACTTTTTTTTAGTCCAATGTTATCTTTTGGGCCCCGACGTCATTTTCTTGTATCCCTAGCGCGAGCTATAGCCGCCTCGACACTTGTTGGGGGTCCAATGCGTTTTGGGGTCTTTTGGCGTCATTGTTGGGCCCCCAGAGTGATTACCCATGTCCGGATTGTTTTTCGTTGCTCCGGCTTCATTTGTTTTGGTCCCAATGAGACTGTTGGGGCACGGTACGACCTGTCGTGCCCCTGGCATGATTTTCGTGGTCCGGGCGTGAATTTTTGGTACCCCCAGGCTCAGCGTAATTTGCGGAGGCCCCGGCCGGATCTTTTGGGGCCCATATCGTGATTTTAAAGTACACCGACACGACTCCTACTATTTCTTAGGGGCTTCTTCTTGTAAATTATAGGCCTCCTGTCGCGTCTTAAGGGTCTCGTCTCATTTCCTAGAGCCTTTTTGCCGGTTTTCGACGTCTCCTTGTGCGTCCTACACTCCTCTATATTCAATGGTCCTCCTCTCCCGTCTTGGAGGGCCTCCTCTTGCATTCTGGGGCCCCTTTAACATGGCATGGGGCTTCCTCTCATCTTCGAGGGGCGTTCTCTGCCAAATTAGGGACCTCCGGCCGCGCCTCGTGGGCCTCCTCCCTTATCCTGGCAAAGCCTTGCCCGTCTTGAGGGGATCTTCAATTTTGGAAACCTCACCTCCTACCATACCTGCTACCACTCCCATCTTAAGGGCCTCCTCTCATTTCTTGGGAACTCTTTCCGGTCTTCGGGGCCTCATTTGTTCCTGGAGACCTACTCCTTCTTGAGGGACTCCTCTCGAGTCCGGCAGGGTCCTCATTTCTCTTCTAGAGACCTTCTTTTTCAAATTAGGGGCCTCCTCTCACGTCTTGGGGGCCTCCTGCTCTGCGTGTGGATTCGATCTTTACCCATCTTAAGGGTGGTCTCTTATCTCCTGGTGGACTTCTCTTCTCTCCCAGGCACCTCCTCTGCCAAATTACTGGCAACCTTTCCTATCTCAGTGGCCTTGTTATTTCTCGGGGACCTTTTTGGCCGTCTTCGAGCCTTCTTTTCTGCCTGAGAGCCATCTCTCTTATCCAATGGTCTTTCTCCCCTATTTTAGGGGCCTCCTCGTTCATCATGGGGTCTCATTTCCAATATTGTGTCGTTCTGTTCCGAATTAGGTGCCTCCTGCCACGTCTCTGGATCATCCTTTTCTATCTCGGTGGAACCTCACCCGTTTGGGGCCTGCTTTTGCGTCTCCGAAACCTCATCTCATACCCACTGGCTTCCTTTTCCATCTTAGGGCCTCCTCTCATATTCTGGGGCCTCCCTTCCGGTATTGGGGCCTCCTTTGCAATCCTGGTTGTCTCCGTGCCATTTTTGACACTCTAGACTTCTGGGGACTCCTATCCTCTCCTAGGTGACTCCTTTTTCAAATTATCGGCCTCCTCTCACGTCATGGAGGCCTCGTCATCTGTGTTTGGAGCCTCATTATCCTCTTAGCAGGGTGCTTTTGCGTCCTAGTCCTAGATCTTCTCTTCTAGGGTCCTCCTCTTCCAAAATATGGGCCTCATCTGGCTGGTCTCGGTGGCCTTCTCTCATTCCTGCGGAGACCTTCTTACCCGTCTTGGGGCCCCTCTTGCGTCCGGAGAAATCTCCCCTATCATGTCTTAATTTTATATTGCAGTGGCATTCTCTTCCGTCTTGGGGGCCTCGTTTTCCAAATTAAGAATATCCTGCCACCCATCGGAAGCCTTTTCGTCTAGCCTGGGTGGCTTCTTGCCCGTCTCGGTGGCATCCTTTCCGTCCTGAGGGCATCCTTTTCGTCCTGGGAGCCTCCTTTTCGTCCTGGGGGCCTCCTCCCAATCTCTGTTCTACGTCTTGGGGGCCTTCTTTTCGTCCTGAGGACCTCATCCCAATCTCTTTTCTACGTTTTGGGGGCCTCCTTTTCGTCCTGGTTTCCTCCTTTTCGTCCTGGGGGCCTCCTTTTCGTCCTGTGGGCCCACTTTTTGTCCTGGAGGCCTCATCCAAATCTCTGTTCTACGTCTTGGGGCCTCCTTTTCGTCCTGGGGGCCTCCTCCCAATCTCTGTTCTACGTCCCTTATAGAGACCTGATTATATTTCCTGGGGGCCTCGTCAGTCTTGGGGTCTCCTTGACAGCATGATCTTCTGTCCCGTCGGCCTCCTTGCTCGCCTTTTTTGCTGTGCATTTCCGGATAGGGGCCTCCTCAAGTTTGAGGGGGAGGGGCGGCGCCCCCCCCCCCAGTCTCACGGCAGGGGGGAAACTGCCCCTCTGCCCCCCCGGTGGCGATGCCCCTGTATTGGCCACACAGTTTTTGGTGTGTAAATTCCCTGCAACTTCCCTGAGAGGACGGGATGAACGCTGGGGTGCTGCTTCATGATAGTTGATGCTGCTGCTTCATGATAGTCACATTTTTTAAACGTGTTTCGTAGCCGCCCAGTGAAATGCGATATGGCACATTCAGCGCTTCCAAATATCGAACGAATACAGCGCACTTGTGACAGAAATCAGCCGATGCAACTTTGCTGCACATTGATATAGCTGTGCAAAGTCATTTAAGCCCATCTGGCTGTGGGATGCTGCTTGGTTGGAGCGGCTGAAGATAAGTACGGACTAAAACCGCCAGCATAGCAATGAAGATTGAATTCCATTAATTTGTACCTTTGGAAGGAACTCTTTCGCGCAAGAAGCTGCCGTTCAGTCACTTATCATGTCTGCATCTCCGGCATCAAACCCAAAGTCGCCGGACATATCAATGTCTGAGAAGAACAAGAAGTATGACCGTCAGTTAAGGTTTGTTTTCGTAATCTTCATGCCAATCACATACGTGTTCATTAGTTACGAATTGTTCGACGTTTAATGTAATTAATTTAATTTAATGGACAGGATTGTTGCTCAGGATGTCTAGCATGCAAAGTATGATAATATTTGTTGGACATATTTATGCAATGCGATATTGGCTGGTGTATGCTTATGCTTGTGTTGAGTGGTGTATGGTGCACCACCATGCAGATTGTGGCAATGCCACCTGATCAGCATGCTTTCTTGAGTAAAATTTGATTGCTGAAGTGGTCTTGTGTCATGTTGTGCTTGTGCAGTTTGGTGCATGAATGACTTGCTGGTGGCTCTAACCAAGTGGATTGGGTAAATATTATGACCTAGGTAAAATGCGATTTTTTTAATACAGGGTATTTTAACGTAAAAATGATGATGTGACCACTCATTTTCTCTGCAAATGATTACTTTTAAGTTAGCGACGGTTGATGACGTCATAATGATTTGATGTCATATGCATAAAGTCGGGGACCAAACCAAAAAATAAAATAACCTAACCTAACGTAACCTAGACTAAGATAATGTAGCATAATATATAAAATATATTACATCATAATATAATCTAACCTAACCCAACCTAACCAGAAAACCAGAATCGTCCGGAACAGATTTTTTTGGCCATGACGTCATCAAATATATAAAAATAAAATTATACTGCATCTCAAGGAATTTCCAGCCCTTATCGACGGTTGCTGGCGTGGCATGTTGCGAGTATTCATTCTCGGAGATAATGTCAAATTAAGGCAGAAACATAGGTGTTTGATGTCAAAGACTATTAAATCAAGTGAATGAAGTGTTGAATGTCTTCTTTATCATGTCTGTGACACACCAGGCACGGATAATTATACGCGATGTGCTATATTTGCAGGGTGAAGATTATGATCGTGTATTTGTTTGCCAACTGAAAAGTAGTCCTGTGGAGAGAAAACGAGTGGCCGCATCATCATTTTTACATTAAAATACCCTGTATTAAAAAATATTTCCAAAAAATAGCATTTTACCTAGGTCTTAATATACATAGTGGATTGTCATGATTTGTATCTCAATATCTGTCCTCTTTCTGTTGATGGAAGGTTGGATGATGGTATGTGAGACTGAAGTGGTGCACACTAATTGCTCTTTGATAAAAGTACTCAATATATATAATTCCAGGTTATCACTCTAGTAATGCTACACCATGCATTTATAGGAGAACATCTTGTTCTCTTTGATTTATTTTGCTCCACCTATTATCCAGTCTGTAAAGTATAGGAATTTCAACCAAATCTTATCTGATGACTGAATATACATTATATCCTAGTTTACATTAATTCAGTTGTTCACCTAATTGTTTTGTTGTTCACCTAAAACACCCAAGTTTTCAACTGTTCATGCAGCCAGTTTTATCTGATAGGTGAGGCAAAGGCTTGTTGTGCTTGTTGTAGATTAGGATGCTACTAAGATGACCAAATTAAATGAGCTTTGATCTGTTTAATGCCATGCTATGTTGTTAATTTCCCTTTCATGTTATTTTGTATGGGTGGGAGAGAGAGGCAGCCTAGTGTTCTGAACAGGTTTTGAAGTTCGGACAGCTCTGACAATGTGAATGCTATATCTGAGTCTGGTTGAGCTGAAGTATAGTGCAGCTGTTTATGAATAACACCAATTTTCAGGAGGAATAAGCCTAATAGAATCAGAAGCATACAGGAGTTTTAAATGCTTGTCAAATACAGATAAAAAATTTGTTTGTGACTAAGTGGTCTGTTCAGCTAAAAAAAATATTTAGTTGGAATTGTTGTTGGGGAGGCTTTACAGAATCTAAGTCAGTGCCAAGTGCAAGCTTGTTCCACTGGCTGTGAAACCACCTCTTGATTGGGATATTCCAGTTCTATAGCATACATTTGACCTAGCATTTAATATACCCACATAGTGGACACAGCTGCCAGGTGCCTGCAGCCCTGACCTTGCCTGGTCAGTAGCCAACTGAACATCCCAGCCAGAGGTGTTAATAGCGAGCACATGAAGCAACTCAAACCTGTTGTGCCAAGATGTGGAGACCTTTGCAGGCCAATGCTCTATCCACTGAGCTAACCAGGTGGTGTATTTCACCTTATTTTGTTACTAAGCAAAAATCTTCAAAGGTAGTATTTGAAGAAGAACTATTATTTAGCTTGAACAAAATTGTATTGGTATTCCCATTCTAAGGCCAGCTTCTATCCAGAAGCCAATCTGCAAAGTATACCAGTCTGTTAAATCCAATCTGCGAGCAGTAATATGGAGTGGTGAATGCTTGTGTGCACCAGAGTATGAAGTGGTGCATACCAGAGCACAGGCCATGGCAGTGGCAGCCATCATTCATGCAAGTATATTTTGGTTGAGCATGGGAATGAAATGCACAAAGATGAGTGAGAACTGTTCCATTGGCAGATGTGAAGTGGCATTTTGAGACCAAATTTAAGTATTCAGCTGCATGCTGCTTCTTATCTTCCCAAGGCATGCTTTGATAGTTCTACCATTCTATCTGATATAACATGCCAATTATTGGAGAATAGTTCACAACAGTGTATGTGCACTCCAAGGAATGTTAAAGCTTGCCCCTTTACTACTATAACTGTGTACCTTGCATATAAGCCAGCTTTCATTAGTTTATTAGTTTTGATTGAGAATACAGGTGCAATGCTCCTGAAAACCTGAATTTTCCACTCCTTGAAAAATAACAATTGCAACATTTCCTGATTATTTCTGTAATTTTATTAAGATTTTAGATGCCATACTTTCATGTCACATAGCTAATGCATCAATGTCTGTCATGGACAGGGTTGGAAAAATAGGCTGTCCCAGTTTTTTTTTGCATCTAGATCATTGTCCTCCTCCTCACTTTCTCATTTGGAGGTTGAATGGTGTTGTTTTAAAAAAAAACCCAATAAACTGCTCTGTGATACAGTGCTTAACACTCGCACGTCCGGCGGTCCGCGCCAACTTCGCATGTCCGGGGGGGGGCAGATGTCTGCCCCCCCTAAGATCTCGAGAACTATGCTTGGTAGCGACAAACGGAAAACGGCTTTGGATAGCTGGTGATAAGCTCTATCGAAAGTATTTCGGTCATTTTCTCGCTCAGGTCAATATTTAGGTCACTGGGTCATCATATGTCAAATTCGACCAGATCGGGTGGGACCCTCAGATATTGGCACATATCTCAGGACCTGTAACAGATAGAAACAAACTGCAAATGCTATTCGACAGCCCTTGAAATGTGCTATCGACATACGCTGTGTAATTTAAGGTCAGGTCAACAGATGGGTCACCGAAACAATGACCTCAGGTCAAGGCCATGGGGTAGAGTAGGGAGGTCATGTAATATATCAATCGACACGTCTGGGCGATACAAGCACAATGACGGTAATTTCAGCCTTCTAGCTCAATGCATTGCGATATAATGCGCATAAATGTGCTAGTGATTTCAGGTGACCTCAGCTGACCTTGGTGGGGCCACTGAGCAAAAATGTCAGCGATAGCATTGCGAATAGCTTCCAACTACACGCCATAACGGTTGGAGGTCATTCCGAGAGCAAATATGTAACCAGGAAACATTTGTATATTTTTCCATAGACCTATAATGGGTAAGCCATGGCCACGATCTGACCTCAGGTCAACGGTACGAAAAAAACCGTGATATACATGTTATAGACCCTGATAAGATCATTACGTGATATAAGTTTGAAATCAATCGCCCAATTATTGTGGGAGTGATGCCACCTAGAACTCGGAGGGACGTTAGGTCACTTCGCCTGACCTGGTGACCTGACTTGAGATGAACCAGGGTCAAATATTTCTGAGGATATGCGCAAAAGACCAATGAGCAGCCATGCGAGGTTTGGCCTTGCTAACCCGATTAGTATGGCGGCAAAGTAGGAAAAACCGTAGGGGGTGGGGGGCAGATATCTGCCCCCCCCGGACGTGCGCGGGTTAAGATGCATTCCATTGTGCAAACTGAAATTCTGATGTCAAAGGTTGGAATACAAATTATATCTCTGCATTCAGTTATGCACAGTTTTCCTCTCCACATCCAGGACTGCAAGCAAAGCAAAAACTGGCACAAAAGTTTAAAATATAGCATACATATACATATATAGCATACATATATTTGAAGAAGTTGGAGAGGGGGAGGGGTCCATTACCAGGCAATGTGATATGACTAATACATAGTTAATTAATGTGTTGGTAGTGTGTGTCTATCCACTTAAAATGTACCCATTCATTGATATTTCCATTCATTTGACAAGCTAGGGAGTATTATTCCCGGTTTTGATATTTGAGTATGTTAACCTTACTGAAATACTGCTGTGGAAGCATTACTTCTTTCCACTTCGTTTTTTTTAATCCTCGTCATTCTGCTACCTATTCTACTTTGGTGAAACTAGGGGAAAATGTGGAACAGGAGCAGATCTTATTGCTGTTTGCTTGCACAAAAAATTGGACAGGCTTCTTGATCACCTTTCCCAGCAACATTACTCTGGTGGACAAATATGAGAGGAACATTGCTAAAATTCGATTGGTTGAAGTTGAAAAAAAAGGATACGAAATATTTTGGAAATGCTCGTACATGGGCACATTTGAATACACCCAGCTCTGCCCCAAAACGTGGTGAATAAATGTGAAACAATTGAATGTATCACAGCATTAAAATAATGGTTTTTCGTTAGGTGTGAGATGTCGAAACCAGCACAGTAGGATGGCACAATTTGCCATGAAATTAGTGTCATTTTAAATGCCTTTGATGTCTTTCAGACTCAAATTTGAGTCGATGGCATACTTATGACTGTATCTTTATCATTTGTTCTGATATTCATGATTTAGGAAGAGCTATATTCGGGATAGCGAGAAATAATACCTATACTATAAACTGAAATTGTATACCGTATCACATTATAGGTAATCCCTTCACCTGAAATTGCGTTCCGAATTGTTCGTGTATCACCATCCCTTGTCGAGATCATGATTATGATACTTATGAACGAGATACTGTTAGGAAGGTGATACGAAGATTTCATAAGCACGCATCATGAAGCAGGATGTCGATACCTCTTGGAGAAGGATGTCGATTGAGTGTTCAGAAAGTGGTATATTCCACCCAATCTCACGAATAATTTATCACTAATGTATCAACCCATTTATACTAGCACTGAACATCAGGAATCAAGTTAATTCTGAAAATAATTGTCATAAAATCCTAAGGCACCAATTCACCACATGTGTAACAGTACAGGGAACACAATTTCATTCATTGAGATGTATTGACATTTATTATTGACATTACCTCACAACAAAGGTCCCCAAAATGTACTACATTAATACCATTAGCTCATTGACAGTGAACTGGGTAGCACAGGTTGTGTCAAACAAAATCGATATTGGAATTACCTGTCATCAGCCCAGTGATAAATTATTCGTGGAATAGGGTGGAATATACCACTTTCTGAACACTCAATCAACATCCTTCTCCAAGAAGTATTCACATCTTGTTCCTTGATGCGTGCTTATGAAGTCTTCATGTCTCCTTTCTAACAGTATCTCGTTCATAAGTATCATGTTCATGCTCTCTCGATTAGGAATGGTGATACACGAACACTTCGCAATGCGATTTCAGGTAAAGGGATTACCTATAGGGTGATATGGCATAGAATATCAGTTTATGGCATAGAATACCAGTTTATGGCATAGGTACTATTCTCCCTATCCAGAATATAGCTCTTTCTAACTTGTGCATCTCACAACAAATGATAAACGTACCATCATAAGTACATCATTGGCTGAAATTTGAGTCTGAATGACGCCCCGAACTGGCTCAGCAGTTCGAATGGTCAGTTCATGATGACTGCCTGGGAAGTGACCACTATCTGATATGGCTGACTTTTCGGAGAGCCGTAGTTCTGGGAGTACGGCCGCCACGTTGGAACTTGAGGATGGCAGATTGGACTAGTTTCGAATCTCGGGCACCGATGGCTTTTACAACCGACATTGAAAATCACTGTACAAGTGTGGAAGAGTTTACATCACGACTACTCCAGTGCGCCAATAAGTGCATTCCACGCACCTCTGGCACCCCGCGCCGTATTCCAGTTCCCTGGTGGACCGATGAATGCAAACAGGCTATCTGCGACCGCAAACGGGCTCTTAAGGAGTTTAGCAAGCACAGCACTATGGCAAATATGCTAGCGTTTAAAAAGGCCAAGGCACTGGCTCGACGAACAATACGTGCCGCGAAACGTTCATCCTGGCGAGCATATATAGGGAAGATTAGCCGAACAACACCAACATCCGAAGTATGGTCGCTTATCAAAAGAATTTCTGGTCAGTTTAATTCAGTCCCACTACCGGCCCTCAACATTGGAGGAAATATCATAACTGACCCAGGCGAGGTAGCAGCAAATCACATTGCTCACGCTATTGGGAAGCGCAGCCAACATACTGATCCAATTTTCCTGCAACACCGTGCCCGGTGTCAGAAGGATGCGATCAGTTTTAACACAACTGAACAACTGCACTACAACCTGCCGTTTACTCAGGCTGAGCTCGCCTCCGCACTCAGCGATTTGAAAAGTGTGTCTGAGGGACCGGACGCAGTACACAATGAAATGCTACAGCACCTACCGACGTGCGCAAAATATGTTCTTTTTACTATTTTCAACAGACTGTGGACTAGGGGATGTTTCCCATCAGCCTGGCGGAAAGCAATAATAATACCGATACTAAAGCCCAGTAAAACCGGCGATGACCCCACTCATTACCGTCCGATATCACTCACTTCATCATTGTGTAAGCTAATGGAGATAATGGTTAGCCTTCGACTGACTGGGTTCCTAGAAGCCCATCACATTTTAACCAACGACCAGTGCGGCTTTCGGAAAAACCGCAGTACAGTAGACCACGTTTTAAAGCTGGACAGAGATTCGTGTCGCTTTTGCGAAGAACAAGTATTTGGGGGCAGTGTTCTTCGACATCGAGAGCGCTTTTGACACCGCCTGGATACATGGAATCCTGCTGAAGATCCATCAGTACGGACTCCGTGAAGCTTTGGGCATGTTTTTAAAGAATTCCATGACAGACAGACAGTTTTGTGTGCGTGTAGGCAACCAGACTTCAGGTTGGCTGCACCAAGTTGAAGGAGTTCCTCAGGCCAGCGTCTTGAGCACAACTCTCTTTTCTCTTATTATAAACGACATCGGTGACTCACTCCCCTCATCAATCGGACGGTCTCTTTTCGCTGACGATTTTGCTATCTGGTCGCACAGCTCGTCAACCCATCTTATGGAGCGACAGCTGCAGCTTGCAATTTCCCGCCTTGAAAAATGGGGACATACAAACGGATTCAAGTTTTCTATAGCAAAGACATCTGCAGAACACCTTTGTTGACGTAGGCGCAACTGCCCGGACATGGCGTTGATATTGTACGGGCAAGATGTGCCTACCATACCAGTGGCTCGTTTCCTTGGTGTGCAGTTTGATTTACAGACAGAGAACATATCAAAACTCTGTCTTACATACAGAGAACATATCAAAACACTCCAAGACAAATGTTTTAAAGCACTTGCGATATTGAAGTGTGTATCCCGCACGTCATACGGCGCTGATAGAAAGACACTACACCTGCTGTATCGTAGTCTGATCCGCTCGAAGCTCGACTACGCTTGTTTTATATACGATGGCGCGTGTGCTACTACAAAGCGAACGCTTGACCCAGTACATCATGCTGCGGTGCGAATAATTACAGGGGCATTTCGCACTTCTCCCACGGTTAGCGTGCTAGCTGATGCGCATGAGCCTCCACTGTCTATGAGACGCGACATGCTGGATCTTCGATACGGCTGCAAAATGTGACAGTTCCCGACACACCCGACATATCCGGTGGTTTTTGCTCATAACATGCATGCGGTCTTCCGTAATTACATTAGGAGAGGAACTCCTTACTGTGTACGAATGAGGACGCTCCTGGGACGAATGGAAATACGACTGCAAGGAATTCGGCAATATGAAGAACTGTCTACTCCTCCGTGGGAGCTGATCTCCCCGTCTATCGATACTTCCCTCGCTGACATGAGAAAGCGAGATGTCACAAAACAGGAGCTACACTTACACTCGTTAGAGCATATATGCACAACGTATCATAATCACCTAATCACCTAAACGGATGGCTCGAAAATAAACACCGGAGTGAGTGGTGCCTTCGTGAGAGGATCCGTCACAAGATCATTCTCCCTGCCGCCACACGCCACGGTCTTCACTGCCGAGTTGATCGCCATCAACAAAGCACTGGCATACATCGAGGTTGATGACGAGGTTTTACATGTTATTCTGACTGACTCTCTCAGCATTCTCTTGGCATTGCGTAGTTTTTATCCCCGAAATGTCATTGTACGATACATTTTACTGCAACTCACTTCGCTCCATCGTATGGGAAAGCAGGTCTCACTTTGCTGGATTCCAGCACATGTAGGAATCCGTGGAAATGAGCTGGCAGATCAGGCTGCAGGGCGTGCAGCGCACGCCCCATGTCGCCGTGCGCTTCCACTTCCTGCTAGTGACCACTACCCAACTATATCATCATTTCTTTTCAGGCAGTGGCAGGAAAGCTGGGACCGAATAGAACAAAGCAAATTAAAGCGAATCAAACCACACTTGGCGCTGTGGTCCTCGTCATTCAGTCGAACTAGAAGGGACGACGTGGCCATTTGTCGCCTCAGAATTGGTCACACGCTAGCAACACATAGATACTTACTGTGCGCGGAATGTGTGAAGTGTAATGCTGCGCTGACTGTGCACCATGTGCTGGTGGCGTGCCCAGCATATGCAGAAGAACACAGGCGGCACTTCGGATATGAAGCGCATACTCTGAGATTAGTGGACTTACTTGGAAACGATTCCCAATTTATATATAACAGAGCAGTTTTGGCCTTCCTCGCGGAGATATGATTTCAAGTGATATATGCACCTCCCTAGGTGATATCACATCTTTTATTGGAACGTGACAATCTGACACGTGTCTAAGCAAGTTTGTTATGGGTGCAATATAACCCACATGGGTTGACGCACCGTAAAACCCCAATAATCGTTGAGTCTGAATGACATCAAAAACATTTCGAATGACACTAATTACATGGCAAATTTGACATCCTACCGTGCTCGCTTCGACATCTCACACCTAACGAAAAACCATTCTTTTAATACTGCATTAGCCTTGGTATGCTTTCCTGATATACTCCCAACACAGCCTGTGAGTGAGTGAAACACTTGCAATCTATTCAGTAACAGAGCTTTCAAAATGTATCGGATTTCAGGTTGTGGGGTGACCACGGTCAGTCCTCGCTGGAGACGGCCTCAGTGTGCCTCATCAATGCCACAGCTACAGGCACAGAGGCGCTCAAATCGCTGGTGCTGGCCGGTCTGGGCTCGTTTACCGTCGTGGACAGCAAGCTGGCGACGGCCGAGGATATTGGCAACAAGTATGTTTCTCTGCAGCGACCTAAATCCTTTCGAAGCGATGTAGCCACCGCAGGCGCGGTAAGTTTGTCAGCTAATTGCCTAGGCTGACGTGTTTTTTTTTGTTGGCGAGAAAGAGACATGGTGTGATTTGTTCTTTGACTGTGATGAGCCAAGTCAGTGGTGTAGGCGGCGGCTTCACTGTCCATTGTTTGCTTGGTGTGTCGGCTCAGTAGCTGTAGTGTTTTAATCTATCGTGAACGTTTTTCAGTTCGAAAATGACTCGGGCACTAGTTGCGGGGCACATTCGTGGTCAATGCATGGGAAATTGAAAGCATTTTCCAAAGGGTCAGCATGTAAATAGGAAAAATAGAGGTACCATCGCCCTAACCACAATTTTTACGCTTCTACTGCCATGGCGGCAAGGGAAGGGGAGGGGATTGAGTTGCCATTGTTTTTCGTCAGTACGAAATCCCTCGCTATCATGATATCTTGATACTTATATCATGCTATTTGACCCACACCGGGTGTGCAACCCCACCCCAGCTTCTTCTTGACGGCCGACTGCGTTGGCGAGTGTCGCGGCCGCGCCGCCTGTCGGCTGCTGCGCGAACTAAACCCCGACAGTCGCGGCCACCACCTGGCGCAGTCGGCCGACGAGCTGCTGCACACGGAGCCCGACTGGCTGGCCGGCTTCAGCGTCGTCATCGCCACCGACCTGCTGGACGCGTGAGTGCCGACTGCGCTGTTGGCTGGCGTCCCTGGAAATGTTTGCTGGGCACGGTAGTGCCGGCCGTGATCCCTTGGAGATGTCTGTTGGACGCGTGAGTGCCGACTGTGGTGCCGACCGTGATCCCTAGAGGTGTCTGCTGGGTACGTGAGTGCCGACTGTGGTGCCGACCGTGATCCCTAGAGGTGTCTGTTGGGTACGTGAGTGCCGACTGCGGTGTTGGCTGTCGTCCCTGGAAATGTTTGCTGGGCACGGTAGTGCCGGCCGTGATCCCTTGGATATGTCTGTTGGGCACGTGAGTGCCGACTGTTGTGCCGACCGTGATCCTTAGAGGTGTCTGCTGGGTACGTGAGTGCCGACTGTGGTGCCGACCGTGATCCCTAGAGGTGTCTGCTGGGTACGTGAGTGCCGACTGTGGTGCCGACCGTGATCCCTAGAGGTGTCTGCTGGGTACGTGAGTGCCGACTGTGGTGCCGACCGTGATCCACAGAGGTGTCTGCTGGGTACGTGAGTGCCGACTGTTGTGCCGACCGTGATCCATAGAGGTGTCTGCTGGGTACGTGAGTGCCGACTGTGGTGCCGACCGTGATCCCTAGAGGTGTCTGCTGGGTACGTGAGTGCCGACTGTGGTGCCGACCGTGATCCCTAGAGGTGTCTGTTGGGTACGTGAGTGCCGACTGCGGTGTTGGCTGTCGTCCCTGGAAATGTTTGTTGGGCACGGTAGTGCCGGCCGTGATCCCTTGGAGATGTCTGTTGGGCACGTGAGTGCCGACTGTTGTGCCGACCGTGATCCATAGAGGTGTCTGCTGGGTACGTGAGTGCCGACTGTGGTGCCGACCGTGATCCCTAGAGGTGTCTGCTGGGTACGTGAGTGCCGACTGTGGTGCCGACCGTGATCCCTAGAGGTGTCTGTTGGGTACGTGAGTGCCGACTGTGGTGCCGACCGTGATCCCTAGAGGTGTCTGCTGGGTACGTGAGTGCCGACTGTGGTGCCGACCGTGATCCACAGAGGTGTCTGCTGGGTACGTGAGTGCCGACTGTGGTGCCGACCGTGCTCCCTAGAGGTGTCTGCTGGGTACGTGAGTGCCGACTGTGGTGCCGACCGTGATCCCTAGAGGTGTCTGCTGGGTACGTGAGTGCCGACTGTGGTGCCGACCGTGATCCCTAGAGGTGTCTGCTGGGTACGTGAGTGCCGACTGTGGTGCCGACCGTGATCCCTAGAGGTGTCTGCTGGGTACGTGAGTGCCGACTGTGGTGCCGACCGTGATCCCTAGAGGTGTCTGCTGGGTACGTGAGTGCCGACTGTTGTGCCGACCGTGCTCCCTGGACCTGGGCACGTGAGTGCCCACTTTAGCGCAGACCGTGATCCCTGGATGTGTCTACTGGGCATGTGAGTGCCGGCTGTGATCACTGGAGGTGTCTGCTGGGCACATGAGTGCCGGCCGTGATCCCTGGAGGTGTCTGCTGGGCATGTGAGTGCCGACTGTGATGCCTGGAGTTGTCTGCTGGGCACGTGAGTGCCGGTCGTGATCCCTGGAAGTGTTCGCTGGACACTTGAATGCCAACTGCGGTACTGACCGTGGTGTGCGGTAGTATCTGCTGGGAGAGCCCATTGTACGGAGTGCCTAGTGCGTGGGGCTGGGGAGCTTGGCGGGAGACAGTGCTGGGTGTTGTGGTGGTGCTTGGTGTGTTGTGGTGGTGCTTGGTGTGTTGTGAGAGTGCTTGGTGTTCACGAAGAGTCAATTGTGGGGTATTGATGATAACCGGAGAGGGCATGGCGGATGCTGGGCTGTCCCCGTTGGGTGGCTGTTGTAATGACCGACTTCAGGGAAGTGGCCTTCATTCGTAGTGCCTCCACAATGAGCACTTTTTGCAAAGTGCTGGAATCCTTGCACAATGCAACGTCACCATTTCTCGTGTGAAATGATCCTAGCAAGTCGAAAGCCGAAGCGCCAGTCATCACCTCGTCTATCTAAAAAAGACAGCAAGAAATTGCGCCATACTGGGGCGCCCGTTTGTCGATAGCAGACGGCTGTGTAGCCTTACTGCCTCATCTTTGTTTCTGTTTTGCTCTGATGTGAACGAGTGGCTGTGTAGCCACTCGTTCACATCGGAACACTGGCACCGAGAGCACCGGTCGTCGTTCGCAGATCGCTGTCTGGGTGCCACACCTGGGCCGAGCTCGGTGGGCGTGGCTCCCGCTGATGACGTGGCATCGTTTGATTGGGCAGGTCGCTGGGCCGTCTCGCCGGCTGCCTGTGGTCGCACAACGTTCCGCTGCTGATCTGCCGCAGCTACGGCCTCGTCGGCTCCATCCGACTGCAGGTGAGGAGCGAGGGAGGCGGCGCTTCTTGCGTACGGAGGCGGAGGCGGTACCGACAGGCAGCGGGTCCACTACGGACCGCAATGTACCGGATTACAATTGCTGTCGTCCGCCTTTGTCTCCAGACGAGATTCGAGTCCACCAAACTGGTTGCGGAGTTCCGTTCCGATGTAATATTCGAGGCCCACGTGTTTTGCTTTGATTGTTGGCGTTGTCCTGCCCTGTAACTCGGCTTCCTACCCCGGCCCTGACCCCACCCTCCGGTCTCATCCGGGAAACCTCCCGGTGATTATGTCTGTGATCTCACCCGTGCCCTGTTTCACTGTGACTCACTTGCCTCTCCGACACCGCCGATGCCTCGTCCTCTGATCCTGCTCTCGACTGCACCGTCTAGCCTTATTCACCTGCCTCATGACGCTACCTGAACCTCGTATTCTGACCCTGCTTGACTGCACCCTCTGACCCCATCACCTGTCCCTGGGACACCACGCGGAACTCGTCCTGACCCTGCTCCTGACTCTACCTTCTAACCGTATCGCCGGCCTCATGACGCCCCCACCGCCATCGCCACCTTGACTCGACCCCCACCCGCCCTGTGTCCAGGTGCGCGAACACCTGGTGGTGGAGTCGCACCCGGACAGCGAGGTGCCCGACCTGCGGCTGCTGGCTCCGTTCCCGGCGCTGGTCAGCTTCCTCGAGTCGCAGGACCTGACGGCGATGGACCGGCGGGCGCACGGCCACGCGCCCTACCTGGTGCCGGTGCACGCGGCGCTGCTGCGGTGGCGCGCTGCCCACGACGGTGCGCCGCCGCTCACCTACCGCGAGAAGAAGGCGTTCGGGGAGACTCTGCAGCAGCGTAGGTGGCACCACCGGCGCCAGCCGTCAGCTCTGGTGGTCTTTTGTTTGGGATGGGGGATGCGGGAGGGGTGGGGGGGGAGGTGAGGTGGGAAGCGTAGGTGGCACCACCGGCGCCAGCCGCGAGCTCTGGTGGCCTTGTTTGGGATGGGGAATACGGGAGGCGGGTGAGGTGAGGTGGGGAGCGTAGGTGGCACTACCGGCGCCAGCCGCCAGTTCTGGTGGTCTTATTCGGCGTGGGGGATGGGGGAGGAGGAGGAGGAGGGGAGGAGGAGGAGGAGGAGGAGGAGGAGGAGGAGGAGGAGGAGGAGGAGGAGGAGGAGGAGGAGGAGGAGGAGGAGGAGGAGGAGGAGGAGGAGGAGGAGGAGGAGGAGGAGGAGGAGGAGGAGGAGGAGGAGGAGGAGGAGGAGGAGGAGGAGGAGGAGGAGGGTGTTGTGGCCGATCTAGGTTTGTGTCCATGGTGAATTCGTCGGTGTGCCTTTATTCAAAACTCCTTCAGCATAATTTATCGATTTGTTTTCCGCAGCATCTGTCCTATTCCTCAGTATGCTGCATTCCCTTTCATCATTGGATATTGGGATTTCATGCACCTTGGTAGCTGCTTTCGCGATTCTCATTTTGTCAGAGGAGTTCAAATAATGGAATAATTGGTCTCTGCTCTCGTGTAGAAATGCCATGCTCCCTTTGACCGCCTCAGCTCGCGTTTGACCGCCCCAACTCGTGTCTGACCGCCTCAGCTCGCGTTTGACCGCTTCAGCTCGCGTCTGACCGCCTCAGCTCGTGTCTGACCGCCTCAGCTCGCGTTTGACCGCCCCAACTCGTGTCTGACCGCCTCAGCTCGTGTCTGACCGCCTCAGCTCGCGTCTAACCGCCTCAGCTCGTGTCTGACCGCCTCAGCTCGTGTCTGACCGCCTCAGCCTGCATATGATGGCCTCAGCTCGTGTGTGTTTGCACCAGTGCGCCTGCGCACGGAGGACGGGGTGCCGGAGCTGGAGGAGAACTTCGACGAGGCGGAGAGGGCCATCAACACGGCGTTGGTGCCGGCCGACATTCCCGACAGTGTGGCGGCCATCTTCGCCAGCCCGCAGTGCAGCAGTCTCACTGCCAAGGTGGGTCGCGGCCAGGTTTTGAGATCCTGAACTTCAGGAGCTCAAAACTTATGTTTTGAGATCCTGAACTTGGACAGGAAAATTTGTTGGGATTCCAATCTGAAGAGGATAATGTTGTTTCTATTTCTGACAATAACCGATAAAAACGTTTGATGCCTTACAATCAGTTTGTGGCATGCTTTTCAAACAGTAATAGGTTTGCAGCCACTCTAAAATGACTTCATTCATATTATGTCAATAATGGAGGAAGTTGAGTCCCAGATGGTCTAGTGGGGACGAGTTGTCTAGGGGTAAGATGCTCGTCTCATAATCGAAAGATTGTGGGCTCGAGTCTCACCCGTCGCTACTTTTCGCCCGCGACCAATCGGCGTGAGAGATTGGCGGCGCTATATGACTCAACGGTCGACGTGTCGTAAAACCAATAACCAACAACAACAACCAGATGGTCTAGTAGCTAGGGCACACAGCTCCCACCCATGAAGCCCAGGTTCGGTTCCCGGGTCTGGAAGTTGTTTCTCTACTGAGTGATAGAAATTAGGTGATAAAGTATTCACTAACAGGAACATAATTGAAAGAGCCAATAAACCTGACCATCGGTTTTTAAAATACATTTGCTGAAGGGTGCATGACTAGAGATCTGATAGAGTGTGGTTTGGAGGTCTGGACACTGCTGGTTTGGCACCCTGCACATGTTAAGCTGTCATTTGCCCTATTCAATCTTCAAAAATGTCTTGAAGATAAGGACATGGACCGGGGACGAGTGGTCTAGGGGTAAGATGCTACATGACTCAGCGGTCGACGTGTCGTAAAACCAATAACCAACCAACCAACCCATGGCATCATGAGAGATCTCCAGTCCTGAAGAGTAAGTATAAATTTAACATATAAGAAACATTGAGCAATATTGATTCAGAATGTCCACGGTATAATTTCTCGGTGTGGAATTTGCTCAATATTTTGTGTGCTGAAAACTCATTAAGGTACACATATTTCAGGATTTATTTAATTTTGTTTGTCCTAGCCAGCCCAGAGCTATGCTACCTCCGTATGCACATGGCAGGATTGCTAAGTCTTTAAGCTGTAGTAACATTTTTTAAAATCTAGTGATGCTTCTCAAACTTCATTGATGCTTGCATTGGGCTTTTTTACAACATGAGATAGTGGAAGTGTGACCTCCCTTCACAGGAGACTGGATGCGATCGACTTGCATTGAGAGTAAGGTTGATAATGTCAATAACTCTGAGATCTGTGAAATTAAAATCTGAAATCGTTCATACCGCGCAAAAGCGTTCCCGCACCGGGAATCGAACCCGGGCCTCACGGGTGAGAGCCGTGTATCCTAACCACTAGACCATGCGGGAGGTGCCGGGGAAGCGGGTGGGCGACCACCTGGAAGGAAACGTTTGTAGACGTGCCAGCGGTGACTAAGGACGGCGATAAGAGCGCAGCCAGGAGAATATTCGGGTAGGTAGGCGTGGGCACGTCGATGTCGAAAGAGGAGACAGTTGCTGGTGCCTGGTAGTTTCACTGCAGAAAATAAGAAAGATCTGACTCGTGCGGAGTTCTCCCTGCGCTTCATTTGATTGTGCTGGCGGATGAATGTGTGGAGGTGGTAAACATGGCATGGGAAGTCCAGGGGTTCCCGGCCTCCCCTGGGAAACCAAAAATACACTTGATCAAACGATAAATACGAACACTGGATCAACGATAAATTTTGAGATCTTTCACCACCTAATACCACAAATTTTCGCGCTCCGAAAGCTTTCTCTGTGAAGTTTTTTTTTCTGGTCTGCCCTCCCCCCCCCCCAATTAGAAAACCCTGGCCGCGCAGCTGAACATGGGCTCTGGTCCCATTTGCATGAAGCGGATAAATCCGTTCAATGAAATGTTGCGCTTTGTATATGGGTGTTCTATGGGGGAGAGTGGGCCCAACATCTTATAAGATGTTGATCTGGGATTTCGCCTGGGACGTAATTTTGATGGGTGCCTTCCTGAGCTCTGAGGCGTCTGGAGAGGCGCCATTTCCCTGGAGGAGGAAGCGCCACTGATTCCAGCCGAAAGCGCCACTGATTAAGACAATTTAAAGGTGAGGGTGGACTCAAGTAACCCTGTAAACACTCAGAGGGGCACTTTCGGCTGAAAAATCAATGACTTGGGGTGGCATCCTGGATTGGAGCAACCTTTTTCCAATCACAGGGGCCCCATATCTCCACGGGGAAGCTTTCGGGTCCCAAGAGTAGTGCCAGGCTGTCTACACACCTCCACCACCCCCAACTCTTCAGATCGGTCCCTGCGCGCAGCCCATGAGCAGACCCTTTCCGCTCCATTCTGTCCCCCTGAAAAACCCCCCTCCGCATTTGCAAATACCGAGAGGAGGGAAAATATTACCCACCCACCTCCCAGATGATGCACACCCGTGCTCTAAGCATATTTAGTCAATACATCCAACACCATGTTGCGATTCGAAATGCACCACAGTGCTGAGATGTAAGTTCAGAAATGAAAAAGCCTGTCTAGTCTCGGCTTCAAAGCTAGTTACTCAGTCAACCTCAGGGAAGGAAAGCCTCAGGCAGACGAATGTCTGCCGCCTTGATCCCTCCATCCTGTGGGTGTGACCACAAGAATGCGGTCCATTTATTGGGTGGTCCACGACGCACTGTATGCACAATCACGGCTAATGGCGCCACCCACTCTTTCGCGGGCGGGCCGCGGGATTGGGAAATGTTCCGAGCGGTGCGAGTGTTGAACCCGGGACCTTTGTATCCAGAACTCAACACCTTAACCACTCGGCCATTCCCGGCCCCAAGAGTCCACACCATTGTCAGACCACTAAGCTGGTGGCGATCGCTCGTCAACCTCGCCCCTGCTCTCTACAGAGTGACGACTTCTGGGTGTTGGCTCGCGCCCTGCAGGAGTACGTGGAGGCGGAGGGCGCCGGCCAGCTGCCGGTGCGAGGTCCCATACCCGACATGTTCTCCGACTCTGACCGTTACGTCCAGCTGCAGAACATGTAAGCGACCAGCCAGCGCCCACTGGTATCGGTGTCATGTCCTGCGACTGACGGAGAGATGAGGAGAAATGCACCTGGCATGGTTTCTGCCACTGCTGCACTGAACGATACATCGCACTTAATATTTTCAGATTGAGCTCGACGTTTTCAGATGTTGCTAGGAACAGACTTGTGCTCGACCCGAGTTGAATCGAGAATCGACTCATGAATCAATAGTTTTTGGATGAGTCGTGAGTTGAATCGATTCTTTTCCCAAAAACATATCTTGAGTCGCGAGTTGAATCACATCTTTCTTTTTTAAATGAGTTGAATCACGAGTCAATCATTTGAATCACAATGAGTCCTTTGAGTCTTGCGACTCAAATGCAAGTTATGAACAAATGATATAAAGCATGTATCTTTGTAAATAGTATGCCATGACACAAGGTAGGGAGTAAAAACACAGTATAATTATTAATGCTTAGCATTACAATTGTCAACTTATCAGCTGCCAGTGAGTAAAGAATGAGGTGTACTTAAGTTATTTACCAAAAACGGAGAACAATAACTACAAAAAAAGTATTAATGCTAAGCTTGGTATTCACAATCAGTATCATGCATGAGTCAATTCTAGTGCCAGAAACACAACACAGAAATGGGATGTGATTGTGAAAAATAATAAGGAACTGAAACGACCATGCACTTTTTTTGGGAACAGGCATTTGCACTGAGTAAATTGCGTCGGTTTGTGTGACAAATAACAAACCCAAGTTACCTTTACAAGAAGGTAGATAAAAATTTGCCTTCAAGCCCGCATGACGTCATTCGAAGTTTAAAAAAATATGGCAGAAATCTGGTTGCAGAACTTTTCTCAAATCATACACAATGGTCACTTTAATTTGCTTCCTAGCAAATATATTTGTATTCTGCTCACCAGGTGAGTTATAATCTTTTCCCATTCTTTCCAGTGAGCATTGGTTCCGACAAATTTTATTATCATGCATAGACAAGGTCGGATTTGTGCATTGTAATCCGGCGTTTGGAGAGGAATATTTTGTAGTCATCCAGTATGGAGAATATCTTTATTCAGACCTTATGCATGGTAACTCAACTTGCACCCATTTCAGTGAATTTTGAGCACTTTTCCTTGATCACAGCAGTTCGTTGTCAAAAGTTAATAACTTAGGAACTTCAACTTCCAGATGAAAAAACAACAAATAATTTTCTGGAAAGGATAATGTTCAGGATCCCCAAAATCTAGGATCAGCCTATTTTTCCAAACATTCACCTACCTACCTACATTGACATACAGCAGTTGTTGAAAACAGTTTTTCCAGGCCAGCTAGACCCAGGGCATGATGCATTCTTCCTTGGTGAATCTTGCATGGATTGTTGATGATACATGCATAATTGAACATTTATGTACAACACCATTGTGATCTAGGAATGCCCTCCTGAAACTTGCAACTCAACTGAAACTCTCCTGCCAATGGGGAGAAGAAGCTATGGAGCACTTAGCACCCCCTTGACTGTCCTTTCTTCTGCTCTTAAACGAGGGTGACAACTTGAACATGCAAAATAGATGGTAGAGGGAGCCTACCAATATCAGGAACAAGCCCTTTATTTTGGAGGCACTTGATGGTGAGCCTGCCGGAAATTGCACATTGTTGGGCAGGACGATTATTACTGGGTCATTTAGGATACCATTTTATGAAGCTAAAGAATAGGTCTTTCAATTAGAATACGTCAAAGTACCCTATATTGCCATAAAATATGCAAGATAGCATAGAGAAAGTCGGTAGAATTTGGTGTAAACCAATGGTGAAGGGAAACCTTCAAGCCTGCTACCAAACAAACTTTGTGGGGGCAACAGACCAACGCCATCATATTCTGTGCAGATACCTATTGCAGTGCAGAACCTGGGTGCCATGTTGCAGTTAGGTGATGTGTGTCAGGTATATGATTCAGGTTGTGTGTGCATCATGCTGATGTGCATTGAGGTATTATGCACTCATTGCTTTGCATATGCATTGACAACCATTCATCTCGTTAATCTGTTGGAGTCAATTACTTTATGCACATGCACGTTCATATATCTGTATATTTATCCTATATATCAACCATTACAGTGCATGACGAATGATAAATAATGTGAGGTCAAAACAAAGTTATAGCGAAAATAATATATCCAACAGATGTTTCGATGTTGGAGCATCTTCGTTAGTGTGAATAAATACTGATTCCCTTCTTTAATAAGACAGATGAAGATGAGTTGACATCAAACTGTGTGTCAAATAAATTATGTTTGCTATAACTTTGTTTTCCTTTTCACCTACATATATATATATATATATATATATATATATATATATATATATATATATATTATATTATATTTTATATCTATATATATATATGTTATATGTATCTATATATACAAATAGTGTGTGAGCAGTGCATACAAAATCATATGGCTTATGAGTCTGATACCATTGAGTCGGATCTGAATCGATTCAAATTTATGTTTGAGTCGTGAGTTGAATCGGATCTCTAGCTCTGAGTCTGAATTGAGTCGAATCAAATAATTTTGACCTGCTGTGAATCATGAGTTGAATCGGATCTCAAGATCTATGAGTCAAATGTGAGCCGATTCAAAAAATTTGAGTCGAGGACAAGTCTGGCTAGGAAGAGCTCTAAGGTGCCATCGGCAATGCCGCCGCCATGGTTGAGCCCAAGCAACTGAGTCAAAAGTGGGTGTGTAATCCAATCATGAAGTAACTAACATACATATCCTTGTATTTCGAGTGTTTCTTTATTCCACATGCTGATTTTACCCAGTTGTAAACAGTCGCATGTTTACAGATGAGCCCATGTGTCGCCGACAGTTACCGAGAGGGGCCTGACCATGTGTGGCCGACAGTTACCGGGAGGGGGCTGACCGTGTGTGGCCGACAGTTACCGAGAGGGGGCTGACCATGTGTGGCCGACAGTTACCGCGAGGGGCCTGACCATGTGTGGCCGACAGTTACCGGGAGGGGGCTGACCGTGTGTGGCCGACAGTTACCGAGAGGGGGCTGACTGTGTGTGGCCGACAGTTACCGAGAGGGGGCTGACCATGTGTGGCCGACAGTTACCGAGAGGGGGCTTTACATGTGTGGCCGACAGTTATCGGGAGGGGCCGGACCATGTGTGGCCGACAGTTACCGGGAGGGGGCTGACCGTGTGTGGCCGACAGTACTGGGAGGAGGCTGACTGTGTATGGCCGACAGTTACCGAGAGGGGGCTGACCGTGTGTGGCCGACAGTTACCGAGAGGGGGCTGACCATGTGTGGCCGACAATTACCGGGAGGGGGCTGACCGTGTGTGGCCGACAGTTACCGGGAGGGGCCTGACCATGTGTGGCCGACAGTTACCGGGAGGGGGCTGACCGTGTGTGGCCGACAGTTACCGGGAGGGGCCTGACCATGTGTGGCCGACAGTTACCGGGAGGGGGCTGACCGTGTGTGGCCGACAGTTACCGGGAGGGGGCTGACCGTGTGTGGCCGACAGTTACCGGGAGGGGCCTGACCATGTGTGGCCGACAGTTACCGGGAGGGGCTGACCATGTGTGGCCGACAGTTACGGGGCTATGTGTGGCCGACAGTTACCGGGAGGGGCTGACCGTGTGTGGCCGACAGTTACCGGGAGGGGGCTGACCGTGTGTGGCCGACAGTACTGGGAGGAGGCTGACTGTGTATGGCCGACAGTTACCGGGAGGGGGCTGACCGTGTGTGGCCGACAGTACCGGGAGGAGGCTGACTGTGTATGGCCGACAGTTACCGAGAGGGGGCTGACCATGTGTGGCCGACAGTTATCGGGAGGGGCCTGACCATGTGTGGCCGACAGTTACCGGGAGGGGGCTGACCGTGTGTGGCCGACAGTTACCGGGAGGGCCCTGTGTGGCCGACAGTTACCGGGAGGGGCTGACCGTGTGTGGCCGACAGTTACCGGGGGTGGGGCTGACCGTTGTGGCCGACAGTTACCGGGAGGGGCCTGACCATGTGTGGCCGACAGTTACCGGGAGGGGCTGACCGTGTGTGGCCGACAGTTACCGGGAGGGATTTGAAGTGAGGGGCTGACCGTGTGTGGCCGACAGTTACCGGGAGGGCTGACCGTGTGTGGCCGACAGTTACCGGGAGGGGGCTGACCGTGTGTGGCCGACAGTTACCGGGAGGGGGCTGACCAGTTAGGGAGGGCTGACCGTGTGTGGCCGACAGTTACCGGGAGGGGCTGACTGTGTGTGGCCGACAGTTACCGGGAGGGGGCTGACCGTGTGTGGCCGACAGTTACCGGGAGGGGGCTGACTGTGTGTGGCCGACAGTTACCGGGAGGGGGCTGACCGTGTGTGGCCGACAGTTATCGGGAGGGGGCTGACTGTGTGTGGCCGACAGTTACCGGGAGGGGCTGACCGTGTGTGGCCGACAGTTACCGGGAGGGG